>DWGR01004020.1:0-11551 GCA_018247715.1 Heliconius burneyi | reverse complement strand
CATTATTTTACCGGTTTAGAACAAGATTCTAACTATTGTTTCTAGAGAATACTCATAGATTGAAACTTGTCTTTGACCTAGTAAGTATAATTACAGCTGTACTTGTATTCTTATCCGATAAGGTGGACTTTCTGTCTATAAATCATTAAAAAAAATCAGCTTCATGCTGTATCCCGTACAGAGCAGGGTAGGCAGAGGGAATCTAGTGTTTAGATACTCCGTTCCCCACTCTTTATTCCCCCCACTCTAAATCATATATTTTTTTATTTTTTAAGATTTTTTAATATTGTGACGATCCGTTTCTAACCAGCGACGGAACTGAAAGTGCTTAAAAAATTATAACTTCTAATTCAGCCTTTCCTTAACAAATAGTTACCAAATTATATCTATTTTAAGTCCGATCAGAAATAATCTTCTCTTTCCAATATATTGAAAAAATTTAAGCATTAATTGCAATTTAATTTAAGCTTTCTAGACAATTTTGACTACAAAATAGGAAATGAAAAGGAACATATAATAAAAAAATATACCTACATAACGCCATGGTGGCACAGTTGCACTTTCGGACTATAAATTCTGTATCTGTGAGTTCCAATCCCACACAGATAATTTTTTTAATTTTCTGTGAGAACATAAAGCGGCGTTGAGAACAGTCTTGTGTAACAGTGAGCTTATTTACATTAGATAGGTTACCGTGCTAAATACTCGTATATAAAGCTGAAAAATATATAAAACGTAGCCATAAATCGTATGTAAACTATCAACAGACGTGTCATAAAAATAATAACATTTTATTACAAAGGAATGGCATAATATTATTAATAAGCGCTTAATGTAGTTGTATTATTACAATAATTACAGCGATATAGCGGTCCATGAGTCAGTAAGCAATAATTGACAAAGTAGCCGCAATTACATGTGTACAAGTGGGTATGCTGTTTTATATATGTAAATTAAAGATATACTTATTAAAAAATAAAAATAAAAAAAAAGGAATAAAGTTTGAGGGTACCGGGATTTGAATTAGTAGTAGAATTAACAAATATGGCATTGAAAAACATTAGGTTTTTTTTTATGTGTATACAAAGCAATATCTTTAAGTCTGTAAAGATATTGTAAGAAAACGAAGAGAGAAGAGAAGATAAAATTTTTTTTTATATAAAATAATGTATATACATTTTTATATTTAAATCTGTGGTATTGCCGTGGAATAGCGCCCTGCAGTAAACTATAATAGTTTTTTTTAAATAAAAATAATAAGTAAGAACTTCGTCTTTTACTGCGAATAAACTCTGTTATTTAAATACCTTCTCCATAGCCTGTATATGTACAGTGTATCTAATTTACCTGACACCTGTTTCTCGTTAGCTCGATCCACGTTCTTTTACCGCGTAAATTATTTAAAAATGTATTTTCCGAGTATAAGTACTTCCAGCTTGTTAAAATTCAGGAGAGAATTTTCTATAATTTAGTATTTTCCATTATCAAACAAAGAAATAATTAAAAAATGCCATTTTTTTCTAAGAATGTGTCTATAATTTAAATGAATTAATTGAAGATTTATATTCTCAGAACAGACTTAATTATAACGAGTTTTATATTTATGAATATATTGTAGCCAACGGCTTCGCCCGCTTGAACTACATGATTATTCATTAAATAAACAGAATTGACTGATAGTCAATTGTGTTGATGTCGTCAATGACTAATTTAATTTACTCGTTCAGAAACAGCATTAAATGTTAAATTATTGATTTGGGTAAGGATTTATAATATTCTTTGTAAAATAACTGTTATGATTGCATATTACAAAAAATACCCAAATCCGAGCGAACATCTAAATCGAATCCAAACTAATTAATCGAATATTGAATCGATTTTTTTTATTGAGAACCTCCTTGTTTTAAAAGTAGGTTAAAAAAATAGATTTATCACAAACAAATACTGATTTATTATAAGTATAGATATGGATTGCTTTACGTTAGCAGGCAAACTCATGCCTTAAGTTCTTTCAAATGCCGATAACTTTTTTTAATGAACCGATTTTTATAAAGCAAACTTAAGATGTTAAGTTGAGTTAAAACTAAGCAATTGGTGAAGGTTTGAAGTAAATCGGTTTAGTACTTTTGGAGAGTAGCGTGATTATACAAGCAGACAAACAGACACGACAATAAAGAAAAAAAATGCTTTCAATCAGCTTCACGCTGTATCCCGTACATAGCAGGGTAGGCAGAGGGAACCTAGTCTAAAGACACTCCGTTCCCCACTTTCTGCCGAATTCTGGAGGTATTGGAACTCTACGCCGCGGGTTGCCTCAACGCCAGAGCGAAGAAATAGAAATATAAACGTAAATAAATATTTCATTTCCTCGAGCGGGATTGAACCCACAACCGTCGCGTTACAGTCCCACCCTTGTGCCTAAAACTAAGTTGGTTAGTGCGTTGATAGTAAATATGTTTTAATTATTTATTTCGCAGGTGTACATAGTGGCTGATGGTCGCTGCATCTACCAAGGCGACACAGATGCAATGGTCCCGTTTCTGAACAGTATAGGTTTGACGTGTCCACGTCATCATAATCCTGCAGATTTCAGTAAGTCTTCAAGTACAGGATACATCAATTATACACATAAAAACATTACATATGAATAAATAAAAAAAATATATAAAAAAACTGAACCAAGTTAAAAAAAATCTTAATTATGGATATCATTTGAAAGGTTCTACATATTGGAATAATCTCGATATAACTTGGAGTTTCCGAGATATTTGTGTACAAACATACATACGTACATGAGTAAAATTTAGAATATGTGCTTGGATTCATTCATTATACACAAATATCATCCAATTTCAATAAAAACATACACACATGTCAAACTCATAACCTCTTCTTTGAAGCCGGTAAATAATATGTAAACTAATATAATATATGGCAATATCTATATCTTAAAAAGGAAAACAGTGTTGTTATTTAAAATGCAGTCGGTGTTACATACTATATTATTCTAGGTATTAAAGGATTAAAGGAAAAAATGCTGTTCTGGACATATCAATATGTAAATGCTTACACTTATTATATCTGTTGAAATATTTTCAAAATGATTATTGCTTTTGTAGTGAAACTTGATTTTCCTGCATTTCTGGCCTTGTGTTCACACTGTAGCATTACAAGTGCACTAAGAACACTAACAGAAGCCTTTTAAATGCTAAATGGATAAGGCGAAAGCATGTTTGTTCCACTTTTTAATCTTTTGTTATCTGAATAGTGTAACAATAATATAATTATTTATTGTTTATTGTATATTGAATTATAATAAGAAAAACATAAAAGTTGAGGCCGTCATGGCGCAGCGGCGACAAGGTGTAACTTCGTGCGCTGCAAAATCGACTGGTTGTGGTTCGATCCCCACTCGAAGAAGTGAAATATTTATTTACGTTTCTATTTCCATTTTCTTCGCTCTGATGTCGAGGCAAAGCGCGGCGTTGAGTTCTGCCACTCAACACGCAATGCCTCCGGAAATCGTCAGAAAGTGGGGAACGCAGAGTTTTAACACTAGGTTCCCTCTGTCTACCTTTCTATGTGCAGGATACAGCGTGAAGCTAAAAAAAAATTATAATGGTTAGTTTACTGTGGTGATTTATGTATTTAAATAACAAAAAGTTATGGCACAATGTGTTTATATTTAGTTTACAGTGCAGGTTTAAATAGTGTACAGAATCAGGATTAACGAAGCGGGAATTTAAGTTTTATATTCCATATATACCTAATAATTAGAAAGAATAAAATAATGTATTTATATATTCCCCATGAATTCATATAAAGTAAGGTACTTGCAGGTAGCACCTATAGCATATCTAGCATATTTTTAGCGTCACGCTGTATCTCGCACACAGCAGGGGAGGCAGAGGGAAGTAGAGTTAAGACTCGGTTGCCCTGGAGTGTTTTGTTTTGAGTGGTGGAACTTAACGCTGCGCTTTGCTTCGACACCAGAGAGAAGAAATGAAAAAAAAAAAATTAGTTTACAGTCAAAGTTGTTCCTTTTATTATCTTATTTATAATTTAACTGAAAACATGACATTTCCAGTAATCGAAGTAACGGAAACCCCACAAAACATAAATATGCTTTGCGACGAAATGCTGAATGGCAGGGTATACAAATCAGCGAAAGCAGACACCACAGTCAGTGAGCCATTAAATAACCTGGAATTGAAGATCTGCTATCAAATAGAGGACGAATCTGGAGAAACACAGATTTTATTATCAAATGACAAATGTACATATAAAGTGAAACAGTCGAACGAAGCAAGTAACTCTACCTTGTCTTTGAGTCAAATATCTCAAGACGACTCATCTTTGGCGTGGATGAAGATGCAGGATAATGTTGATCAATACCCAACAACGTATTTCGAGCAGTTTACAATACTTTTGTGTAGAATGTTACTGCAAATATCGAGAAACAGACAAGGTAAGTTTTTTTAAATAAGCGGAGAAAATAATAATAAATAGGATAAAATTAAAAAACCTGTACATCATCTCTTTCTTTAATCAAAATATAAAAGCTTAGTGACATCTCTCCCTTTTTTTATGGAAAAAGACCTGGTCCAGTTACCAGTCAGTGATGGTAAGTGATCACTGCCGCCCACGACACCGCGTAACACCAGAGGAGCTACTGGTGCGTTGCCAGCTTTTGAGGTGGTTGGGCGCCGGAGTCCGGCATTACCTAATACGAAACGCAGTGGCATAAAGCCACTACTTCACGCTGGTTTTAAATGTTGGAGGTGGTAATGATCCGGTCGAGTCTGCCCATGCGTGTTGCCATTGCTGGCGACGTGACTCTCCCACCCGTACTTTAGTCGCCTCTTACGACACCACCAGTACCAGGGTGATCCTATTCCAATATATAAATATATATACCACCACGGTACCACGGTAAAGTCATATTAATTATCACAATGTTAGCGTCTGCGTCGTATGACATTTTTTGCTTATTTACTTCACCTTACAGTATTGGCTGCGCTTACAATATACCCATCTAATTAATGGCACTGTATTTAATTTGTTATTATATACGCTATAACTAGCTGAATCCTGCGGCTTCGCCCGTATGGTTGATGGAAATAACTAAATATTAATTATACCGATTATAACCTTCCTTGGTTAATCGAACATTCAATGTAAAAATAATAATCAAAAATGTCGAGATTAGGGCGTTCATCCAAATAAACTCTTTAGTTTTTAATGTTATTAAATATAGATAGTAAAGATTTTTATAATTTTTATGTATTAATAATAATTTTAAATTAACCTTGTAACTTATTATTACGTAAGAGATAAGATAAGATAAGAACAGAGAAAAGATATTAGATACATCATTTATTTTCTTTTTCATATTGTTATGAGACCAACCAAAAAAATGTCAGTAACAGTAAAAATATATATAATGTGCCTATATTATGTAGATAATTTTCAGTAACAGAGTACCCTCTTCCCTACCCAACCGGTGTCGCTGTAAAAGCCAATAGAGCTAAACAGCATTAACCTCATGTTCGAAAAAAAAATGTAGATAATAATAGGCTATTGTAAAAGAGACCAGACAGACAGACGTATACATGAGTTTTTATAGTTAAACATTATAAATTCATAAGTTTATGACAAGTGTATGTGAAAAGGATTATTAAGTGTTATCTCGATATATTTTTAGTAAATGTGACATAAAAAAAATGGGTGAGAATTAAATATTTTTATATAAAAAAATAATAAAAATATAAGGCCTGAGCGCAGGGGCACAAACTGTGATTGTAAAACCGACTGGTTGTGGGTTCGATTCCCACTCGAGGACATGAAATATTTATTTAAGTTTATATTTTCACTTCTTCGCTCTGGCATCTAGGCAAAGCGGGGCGTTGAGTTCTGCCACGCAACACGTAATACCTCCGGAATACGGCAGAAAGTGGGAAACGTAGTGTCTTAACACTAGATTCCCTCTGCCTACCCTGCTGTGTGAGGGATACAGCGTGAAGCAGATTTATTTTTAATAAACATAACTCACGACATAATATATATATATTCAAGAATTTGTATGCAAGTGGTCGCGCTCGTTGAATTAACTCCGATGCTTCTGAATAAATAAATCATGGCCGCACATCGATATAGATCTTTCACAAGCAATGCGTCATCTTCACACAATAAAGGAATGGATGTGCAGCACTTACATTTATTTCGCACGGTGCTTTATATAACTTAACTTACTTCATGCTTTATCCATGCGGGGTAGTGCACCTCTTTCGCCTCGTCCACTGTCAGCAACATCTTCATACATGCCCTTCGGTGGGTCCTCATGCTTTTTACGTGACCCTTCTCCGGTATCTTTGATACTGTATTCAAGGTCAACCGAGGTCTCCTCCTACTGCTTTACGTGCTTTATATAGAAATCATATCCGGCTATATCGATAGTAACTAAAAAGTACTTTGGTCTGTTTTAATTTATTTTCATTAACCATTGTTCTACAAGTCAACATAAATGATTAAAATATAAATCAAATATTATCAAGTGCGTAAATCGCAACTTCCGTATACATTTCAGGATTGTAGGTCAACGGGAAGTACAAGTATGCAATTAGATTGTAATTATTTTGTACTATAATATATATGTAAATCGATTTTTTTCCATTATTTGCATTGTTCTCATCTCTTGCTGTAATACATAAACATCATAATTATTGATATACATGGTATTTACAGACGGACAGACGTATATACAAACAACATAGTTATATTTATTCCCATATTTATTTTGAGGTACAACACCCTAAGAAATTGCTAAGTTGTTTTGTTATTATAACATACTCGGACATTAGCTCCCATTACACAAAAGTTATTTAAGCGTAAGAGAATAAAACGTAAATATACCTAACTATACTATTAATATTAAATTATATAGTCCGTCGTGGCGCAGCGGCACGAGGGTGTGACTGTAAACAAGACTACTTCTGGGTTCGATCCCCACTCGAGGAAATGAAATATTATTTAAATTTATATTTCCATTTCTTAGATCTTGTGTCGAGGCAAAGTGCGGCGTTGAGTTTCGCTGCTTAAATCACAATGTCTCCAGAATTCGACGAAAAGTGGGGTGCTTCTGCGCCACGACTGGTCTCGATGTATATTTATTCTGTGTCGCCATTATATTTATTTCCTTTATACCACATCCGGCTTTAGTGATATTTATAGAGAATGTTAAAAGTACTTTACGTTTTGTTTTAATTTGTTTTCATTAACCATTGTTAAGTCAAATAATGAACAACATATATGATTAAAATATAAATGAAACATCGGTCGAGTGCGAGTCGGACTCGTAAACTGATAGTTCCGTATGGATTTTAGGAATGTAGGTCAACGGGAGGTACAAATTTATAAGTATGTAAATAGGTTTTTTTACTGTAATATATAAATCAAGTTTTTTTTATTTACATTGTTTCAGACAAACGAACAACAAAGTTATCCCATAAAGATATTTCTTCTAAAACGGGTACGGGACCCTAAAAAGTGCAAATTTTTTTGTAATTCTAATTCACTACATACATTCGTACATAAATATTTTTTTATTACACAAAAGTAATTTAAACGTAAGAGAAAAAAAAACTTTTATATACAGATAATATATTTATAGTAATTTACTTAATATCATAAACTGACAACTTTATTCTTTGAAATAGCTAGCATGAGGAATTGAATACCTACTGGTTCGAAATTTACTTATTATTCGATTTAATTTGGTTTTTATGTTAAATAATCTATTAATTAATCAAATCTATTATAGATTTTACAACATCATGTTTTTCGTTTCGACGTATTCTACCGTACCTACCTGTGGTTAGAGTTACTTCGGGCAAATCTATTCTTATAATAAAATCGTAAGAGGGTAGGTGTCTGTACTTGGAAGATATTTAAAAAAAAATGTTGTTAGGAACCTTTATCGAAGTAATAGGACCCAAAACAATGATTTTTCAAATTTTTGTCTGTTTATCTGTGCGTTTCTAATCGCTAATCTCAGAATCGGCTTAAGTGATTTAGATGCGGTTTTCACTATTGGATTCTGGCAAGCTTTCGAAAACATATATATAGGATTTATTTTATTACAATTGGTTCATTAATAAAAAAGTCATGTCTATTTAAATTACAAATTTGCTGATTGCCGTAACAGTTATTTACAACTGTTTTACTGAATTGACTAAATCATTAGTTTTCAATTTCTTTATTAATATTTCTATTTCAAGCGGGCGTAGCCGCACGGGCCCGCTAGTGTAACATAATATCATGTTTTAAAATAGCATGTTTTAAAATGTACGTATACAGGTATTTAAATAAATTGACAGCTATGATTATATCCTCAATAAAAACTTTTATGTAGGTAATTAGTAAGCTAGCTCTAGCTAGCTCTAAGCTAGCTTTTTATTGCTAAATTAGAATATATTTTTAAGCCAGTAATTTCCGTGTTAAAAAAATATGAAATCAGTAACCCAAGCACGAATAACTATCGAAAAGTATTCGAATCGTAGGATGTTGTTCAATTCCTATACAAATTGGTATCGACAACGATTCTAATACTTTTCGATAGTTATTCGTTCTTGGGATACAGTTGTAATTTTCTTCTATAAAAAGTACTATACTGTTTTTGTGAAAGTTGGCCCCAATTGTTATATACCATTACTTATATGTATAATAGAGGTGTAATTGATAAAAGTGACATTATTTGTCGCTCTATATCCGAGTATATGCATTCGCTATGTTTAGAAATAGAAAGCGACGTTAAAAAAGAAAAAAAAAACTATTTGTTTACCTATTAAAGGCGCTAAAAAGTCTAAATATACATAAGTCGCTCTGGTGCATGGGCACAAGTGTGCGAGTGTAAACGCTTTGATTTCCACTTGAGGAAATACAATATTTGTTATTTTTAATTCATCAATATGGTAACCACGCAATGCCTCCAGAATTCGGCAGATTTCGGGGAACGGAAGTGTCTTAACACTACGTTCCCAATAAATGTTCTAGGTAAATAATAATAGAAAATACATATAAGCTATAAGAATAGGCAGAAAGTGAAATTAGCTTAATAAATATATCTTTTTTTTCACAGCGCTATGGATCCAAGCAATACACCACGTGATGTGCTCGGTTCTTATAGGCGTGTGTTTCTTCGGTACGGCCAATGACGGCAGGGAAATGTTCAACCATCTAAAAATGTGCGTCGGCCTCGTCATATTCTTCGCGTACACGCATATTATGGTGCCGGTGATAGTCTGTAAGTATAAAATTAAATTTTTTGTCTTCATGTAATTTTTCATTGTAAGATAAAGCCCAGCGTTCAGTTTCGCCATCTAACACACAATATATCGAACGCAGGCGAAGGGAAGAGTAAGGACTTACATTTGTGTATATCCGGACAGGCATATTTTACGATAAACAAACCATGCTGCTGCATGTATGAAGCTTGAAATATATGTATAATATTTATTCGGATAAATTAATTGAAAACTAAAACACATTCTGCCTTTAGAAACCTGTTCAATCTAGAAGGTTACAATTATTACAAATAAATATTACTATTTGTATTCAATAATTTCTACAAAAAACACCTTACCTATGAAATTAATACATTTGGTAGCAATATAATATATTCTTAGAAATCGGAAGCGGTCACAAGATAAAAAACACATATCGTCTATATGTTTCTAAATTATTGGGAAAGAGGTTCTATGTAATTACAATAAGAGATATAATTACAATAAGTTATAGAATTTTCTTATGTTACTACATAGTTGGCTTTTTATATATTGTTTTGTTTATATATTTATATCTTGTATATGTTGTTATGTGTATATACTTATTATATATATGTATTCATATGTAAAACTTAAAAGCTGTTTTTGCTAACTGGTAATAACCGACAAAGTTAAAAAATAAAATGAAATAAATCAGCTTCACGCTGTATCCCGTCCACAGCAGGGTAGGCTGAGGGAACCTAGTGTTAAGACACTCCGTTCCCAACTTTCTGCCGAATTCTGGAGGCTTTGCGTGCTGAGTGGCAGAACTCAAAGCCGCGCTTTGCCTCGACACCAGAGCGAAGAAATGGAAATATAAACGTAAATACATCTGCCGCTGCACCACGACGTCCTCAGTTTACGACAAAGCTTACTTATAAATTCTATTATTACTATAAATGTGAAAGTTTGTGAGGATGGATGTTTGTCCCAGTTTCACACAAAAAGTGCGGAACGGCTTTAGATGAAACATTACAGTAATACATCACAATTTCTATTACGTTACGCTAATTTATGCACGCTTATGCGGGCGAAGCCCCCGTCGGTTCATTAGTAATTATGTAGTTATATTATTTTAATTCCAAAAAAATCTGCAAATATTTTATAAAAAGAAATTGATACCTTCTTTTCTATGCCTACCTCATGTATACTCATAATAATTACTTATAAAATATATTTTAAGTGTATTTAAGCAGTTTTATAACCTTAAACGTTAACTAATTTTCTTATATAAAAAATCTCTTATTTACAGATCCGCAAGAAGTAAAACTGGTTAAAAAAGAGCATTTTAACAGTTGGTACAGTTTGTTTCCGTACTACGCTGCACTAACCGTATCAAAGTTGCCAGTGCAAATAATTTTGAATTTAGTTTTTTGTACTATCGTATTCTTTATGGTTGGCGTGCCATTTAATGTTGCCAGATTTATTGCATTCTGTTTCATTGGCAACGTTGTTTCTTTGGTGTCCGAGGGGATTGGAATGGCGATCGGATCTGTATTTAGTGTTAGGGTAAGTATTAATAATATCTCAAGTTATGATAAATTTATTCAAAAAATCTTACTTATCTGGTGAAACTTATTATACAGGTGGAAGCGTCAGCATATAGGGTATAATATTTCAAACCCATCCTTAAAGAAATTAATCAAAATACCTCAACAATTTAGACGTATGATTTTTTGTGATTTCGTAAAAAAAAATTTTTGGGAAAAATTAGATTATTTTAGGCTTTTATAGAGTAATTAAAACTGTGGTTTCATTTAAATTGGCGCTGATAAAAACACTCTGTATATAATATTATGATAAGAATTTAACACAGTGAAAATCGGCCATCGTGGCGCAGCGCCACCATGGTGTGACCGTAACGCGACGGTTGTGGGTCTCTTAACACTAGGTTCCCTCTGGCTACCCGGCTGTGTGCGGGATACAGCGTGAAGCTGAACACAGTTAAAAACTCTTTCCCTAAGCGGTAGTAGAAGACGGTCTAACATGAAATAATATTTTATAAATTTATTACAGAATGGATGCGCCATTGGCCCAGCAGCCATCGCGCCGTTCCTCGGCCTTGCTATATACGGGTTCGATTTCGCGCACAGAATACCTCTCCTAATGAACATTATAATGAAGACTTCCTTTATAAGATGTGGAGTAGTCGCCATGGTCTTAACTGTCTTTGGATTTGGAAGAAAACCTTTGGAATGCAACGATGTTTACTGCCATTTCGCCAAACCAGA
>DWGR01004019.1:0-11551 GCA_018247715.1 Heliconius burneyi | reverse complement strand
CCTGCTTAACATTTAAAAATTCTACATCTTATATAGAATGTAGCAGTCATCAGTTTACTTAAGGAAATAACAACGTAATTACTCAGTATTAAATTCGATATATCCCTACAATTTTCTACATTTTTTAGAAAACAACAAAAAAAAACTGTATTTTTTTTAAATATTTGATTAATCTCTTGTCAAATGATAATTCTTAGTATTTATGTTTAGGTAAACTATCCCTAATGAGATGCTAACAACATAAATAAGTTGTAACTAGAGTATAAGAATGTCGACGTAGATAGCTTGATGAGAACGTAGCTATGGCTTAGTGGTTAGAGCGCTTGTACGAACTCGTTCAAATTTTATACGTTTTCTAAAAAGTTGTTTTCTAAGTGTGGAATAACCAGAAGAAGTTTGTTCATTAAAATTATATAGTTCTGTAATATTCTTGGAATGATTTAAATTTTCATATGTAAATATCAATTTATTTATATCATAATTATAAATAATATTTCAAAGTTTTCACTGACCAAAGTTATAGTACTAACATATATAGATATGTAAGTCCTGTAGTCATAGGACTACGAGAACAGACAAAAAAATTTACAAAATTTGGAAGGTCAAGATTTTAACGTCGCCTTTTGATTTTAAAACGGTTGTACAATACAAGGTTTTAGCTAATTAATCTGTGTGAGGATTTTTTTATCTTAATGGGGACAGAGTGTCTTAACACTAAGTTCACAGGTTCCCTCTTCATACTCCTCTATGTGTAGGATACAGAACAAACATTTATCCTTACCAACTTAAAAATTTATAGTATTAGTTAGATATTAACGTTTTTATTCTAATTGCAATACACAGATATTCAGCAAGACCTTGCAGTTTCTCAGAAAGTAATTGCGGAAAATTTTACACTTCTGCGTGGAGCATATTGCTTCTGCATTGAAAATCCGTACTAAAAATTTTTTGTAAGCTTAATTTTTTTTTAATACTTTTTATTTGAAAAATACATCTTTTCTTTTTCATTGATCTCTACAACTTTAAAATAAAATTACGTAACTTTTACAAGGTAAAATACAGAATATCCTAACATTATGCTCTATCTATCTGCTGATAGAGCATAATGTTAAGATATTCCTGTAAACCTAGTATTAAGACACTCTGTTACGATTAACATACTTCCGTTCCCACTGTCTGCCGAATACTGTAGGCATTTCGTACAAAGTGGCGGAACTCAACACGGCGTTAGCAGCATGAGCATATTAGATATTTTATCTCCTCGAATGGGAATCGAAACCAGAACCGTCGACATAACCGGCCTTAATAATAATAAAACTCTATGCTTTCCTTTTAATCTATTGTACAATTTTAAAAGACTGCATATCCCGGTATTATATTCTGACTAGCCAGATATATGCTAAGAATGCATGAAAAAACTGTCAAAGATATTCAACCTGAATTCGGTTAGAATTATTTTATAAAAATATGTTTTTATAAAATAAACTTAACCGAAACCGAAGCGTCGGTTTAAATTCCGTAAATTTAAAATATTTACATTTTTTCAACTTTAACGTTTTTGTTTTCAAAAACTGTAACATTATACGTAATTACCAAATATCTTATTATATTTATGTATTAGTCACAAGTAAACAAGTTATTGAATACTACTGACTAGCCCTGAGTACAGAGTTGATGAGTTACGCCGATCTATAAATATGAACACGTACCCTTCTATTATTATCCGAACTGTAGAGTGAGTAACCCAGCTATTGTTAAATGATTTGTCAAATTACAAGTTAAATATCGATTTTGAAGTTTTCGTATTACTTTTAATTGGGATTAATGTTAAGTGAAATTATTTATAAATAAAATTTCTGTATTTGAAAACTTGGGCTAATAAATCAAATTCAATAAATGAATGTAATTATTTAGTGTTATGACACTTCGTTCCCAACATCCCGCGCTATTTTCGAGATACGATGAATGACGGAACCCTTTATCTTGCTACCAGGGTCGAAATAACTATGGAAATTATCATTTATTTTTAATGCTAATTGAAGTGTATTAATCATAAAATATATTAAATCACCTAAAATTGGCCTATTACTCACTTGGCCTGTTTTCGACACGTAACCGTAATTTTATAAGCTTATAGCCAGATAATATTGAGTCAATGTAATAATATACTTAGTAAAACTACTTTAGTTAACGCTTACTCGATAAATAATTAAATTTTGATAGTCATACAAAAATGTTGTTTAATACCTTAGCTCATATTATGAACGTATTCTATACAGCACGTGCTCATACGCTCAAACGTTTGGCTGAAAAGTTTTAATTTATTACTTCTCAGAAATATAAAAAATAGTTATTGAACAAAAAAACAGATCCATGCATTTTCCCGCATAGCAAGGTGTATATGTACGTTCATGGAGAGGAAACCTAGTGTTAAAGAACTCCATTCCACCTAATTTTTGAGGCATTGTGTGCCAGTGGCGGTACTTAACCGCGGTTTATCCACGACGCGTTTGCTGTCAGCCGCTGTGCTGTCGTGCCACGGCTGCCTCAACTCTTTTAGTAATATTCTATTTCCTTTTGCATAATATAATTCAGTCTTAATATTAATAAGATATCTGTCATATAAGATACTTGAATTTCATGTATCATTTACACCTTTCGCCGACTTAGTGTATTTTAAAAGGAGTAAAGATATTGCTTTACGCTACAATGCTTTTAACTATCGATTTCATTTGTAATTAATCTGTTCTTGGAAAAAATCACTAAAATGACTCGCAATATGTTAGTTTGTGAATGTACTGTTATCCTCTATATTTAATTGATATTGAGTCTTTTATTTCAATTTACTTTAAACATACCAATTCGTTAATCTACAGCAAAGTTAAAGACATCCTTTTTAACGCAGAGACACGGACTTGCGACATAAAAGTAAGAGTCCCTTACTGGCGGGGACCGCTTGTCAAAGATATATAGTGCCACTAAGAACTAACCATTATTTCGATGAGAGAGTAAAGTGAAAAATATAAAAAAAAATTAAAAAACTTCTTCAATAGAGATCTAATTAGGCCAGAGCATTAATCCTGAGATAAAAGTTTAGACTAAGATCATACGCCGGTAGAGACATAACAGCAGTTAGAAACATAACAGTGGCCAATATAAAATATACAAACATATGTTATACATATATATGACCAGGCCCATCATGGCGCATCGTCGACGGTTGTAGGTTCAATGCTCAGGGAATTGTTTTTATTTCCTCGCTCTGACACCATGAGGCACTGAGTCTAGTCTCGCCACTCAACACGTAAGACATTATGTAATTTGAGATATCAAATTCAGGTAGAAAGACTCGTCTGTCTCAGTCTGTCCTGCTATACCTATACATACGGGAAAAAACTTAAAAATTAAAACATTATTCTATGTTTTTTGATATGTTGAGTTGCGCTACTCAACTCGCATTACCTCAAGAATCTGAATGATCTTGAGTTTTAATATTAGGTTCCCAGGTTCCATTTGCCTAGTCTGTTATGTGCGGCATACAGCGTAAAAATAAAAAATATCCTACGTACAGTTACAAATATATCAACATATATAATAAGACATACGTATGTATGTCTTATAGTCACAACAAAATAGACAAGGAACACCTGCTGATGTCAAATATATCGATAAATCGATTCACCTTCTACTAAAGCGGTCTCACTTTAATTATAATGACATTAAAACCTTCCACCTGTTTTGTTTATCTAGCCTATTCTGAACCTTTACTTAGAGATATTAAAAGATCAATAGAATTATTATTTGAAGTACGCCAATAATTATGGATAAGATACTCCGTTGCCCACTTTCCGCCCAATTAGCGAGATATTGCGTGTTGAGTGGCGAAACTCAGCGCTGTGCTTTGTCTTATTACCACAGCGAGGAAATAAAGATAATTTATTGCCCTAATTGGGAATCAGAGCTACAAATGTCACATTTTCATTTTACTACACAAATTCATTTCTACTCATTTTACTACAAAATTTTGAACTGACTACCAAAGGCATATTACGCAAGTACAATTAATATATTCTAGTATCCATATGGTATCTAAATATAGTCTAATTATTGCTTATTTGTGGTTTTTGCTTCGCTTTTTATGGAATCCTCTCAGTCTGACACTAGAGGATATTTAACTGTAAAGTTTATTTGTGCGCTTGGTGTATGAAATTACAATTATATATTTTGTAGAATAGGCACTTTTCCAATTCCATTATTAAAAAAATAATTACTCCTCATGCAAGATCTAAAAAATTGAGCGGAAACTAAATTATGTAGTGTTTTAACACTAGATTCCCTCTGCCTATCATGATATATACGGGATTCATGAATAAAACTTCATGAATCACTTTCATAATGTGTAGAATTATATAAAGCTTATATAAGTATAGGTTATTCTCCGATTTATATAAGCTAGTGTTGTGTTAAGGACTCTCCTCTCCTCTTCTCTAATTGAACGGAGTGCAAAGAGAGAGATTTGAGACCATCAATTCATGATTTTATACAAGATGATTTAATTATGGTTTCCCTTATTTGGCCAAAGATTTTTTGTTTAAAATTTTAAAAAAGCTACTACTACTACTGCAATAACCAAAACTAAGTATAGTTTTTATTTTTAGTAACAATATATGTATAACATTACTACTTATGCAAACAAAATAAATCAACACTCATACCTTAAGAAACCATTTGGTATATTTGGTATAATACCAATAAAATACGAATAATCGCTTAAATGGATAAAGATTAATCGATATCCATCATCGATTGAGCACTCGTAACGAGTTAACGCCCATCACTACGATAAGGCAACAGATGTTAAAACCAATTCATATTATATCTCTTATTATATTAAATTGTTTAAGAAGCTTTAAGTTGAGCGTTGAGTGCATTTAGATTAGATTATGAATGTTCATTATGTAGGCCGAGATGATTCAATTGTGGTTTCGCTTATTTGACTTAAGAATTGGCGTTTTACATTTTAAAAAAGCTACTATTTCCTGCATACATCCTGCATGCAGGCAGATACAATCTCATGTTACTACACTTCAATTTCCACTTCATACTTTATAGATAAATATGTTTAATTATGTAATTTGGAGCCCACTAGGCAACGACACAAAGATGTAACTGTAACGTGAGGGTTGTAGGTTCGATCACCACTCGAGGAAATGAAATATTTTTTTGTCCGTTTATATTTCCATTTCTTCGCTCTGGGCTCTAGGCAAAGCGCGGCGTTGAGTTCTGCCATTCAACACGCGATGCCTCCAGAATTTGGCAGAAAATGGGGAACGGAGTGTTTTAACAGTAGGTTCTCTCTGCCTACCCTGCTGTGTACGAGATACAGCGTGAAGCTGGTTTATTTTATGTAATTTGTTGTAAAATTTGTAAGAGGTTTTGAAAAACGTGTAAAAATTTAAATTCAGCAGGACCTCGTGCTCTTGAAAATTCTTGGACGGTTTCAAATATTTTAAAATTAAATATAATCTATAAAATAATCATATTTATCCAAAAGCAGAGTCTGACATCCTTATAGTTACACATAAAAAATAATAAATCCTAATATAGTAGCTGTTAACAAGGAATATAAATATGATTGACTTATCAAACGTATATCGTTTCATAGATTTAATACTTTCAGCATCCCATAATACAGACTATAAATCACAGATGACTTTAACGAACCTTATGTTATTACACATATTTTTATATGAAACTCTATAATAGAACTATAGCCGTCATCGTACAACATGACAGTGGTTGTGGATTCAATCTGAATTGAAGGGATATTTATATTTTAATTACAAAGTAATTAATTATGATAAAGCGCGACAACATGCCATTTCCTCCAATTACAATTATGAAGCAAGAGTTAATGGTAAGAGAGGCAAGAGAAGACTTCCGTTGACCTCCGTCATTAGCCTCTTGGTTGATCACCGTAGTCGAGGCGAAAGAAGTATGAAGGGGCCATAGTCTTCGGCGCTTTATTATCTCTGGCTACTCGGCTAAAGAGAGTAGAAAAGAATAAAATAAATCTTAATACTAGTTTCTGTTAGGCAAAATCTGTGAGGGAAAATAAAGAAAAAAGGAAAATATAAGTATCGATCAAAACAACCCTTAACATCATTGGATTTCTTTATTTACAAAGCAGTAAACTAGCCATTGCATAATTTATGTGTTTTGTTAATACGTCGTTAAAAAGTTATCTTCTATAAAGAAGTTATTAAAGTCTATAATGCATTATATTAAATACAGACACAACAGCGTCGGTGTGGTCCAACCACTTATAGGGTACTGGAGGGATTTTCTTGAGAAACGTATGAATGAATTTAGAATAATGTTTAAGCAAGTTTATATATTTTATCGTCGTCTTTTAATATGTTTGGGGAAAAACAGAAAGAAAATTTGCCTGCTTCATTTTGTCTTTCACTTAATTTTAGAACCTAGAGTAAGTTTTTTATGTTTTATTTGTTTTCTATAGCTGGGGATTTATAACTAAATTTCCAGAATATTCATTCCATTCCATAATATATTAAGAAATATTTACACGATAAGTAGAGAGAACGTTGCGAAAAATAAAGTTTTTTTCTCAATTAAAGATAGTGTTTCAGTGAGAAACGAAATTAACTCTACTTAAAGTATTATCAATCTCCGTTAGACACGCAAGATGTTTGATTGACGGAAAACTAAACCTTAATTTCTAATCTGTTACGACAAAAATAATTTAATTTACTACAATACTAAACAAAACGATAAAAAGAGGGGAAGCTACCCCCAAATACACACAAAATATATTTTCTTTATTGGGTGGTAAATAAGCTAAGCTAAGTAACATAAGTTTATTCAATGCAATGGTGTAAAATGAACGTTATATATCGGTCGTCTCTCCGCCCGTTAAACTCATATTGCGTCTTTAATCAGTCTCGCCGAGGACGTTTTATGATAGGCATTAAAGTTGCACCCGTTAGGTCGCTGAACTTTGATGGAAAACTATTATAGAAACGCTATTCTCTTTTGGTGATTACGAAATATATCAGTATTTAAATACTTAGGTAGATAGATGTGTTTATTTTCATTTATGGAGAATGTTATGATAAGAGTAGAAAAATAGAATATAGTGCTGAGTTATTATATTCTCCGCTTTTCTTTTATGGAAAGACACTTAAGGGTTCTGACACATCAATTTCTGCTGTAATTTATATATGACGATATTGCAGTATCCTGCAGTATCGTCGTAGATCATCCTTATTGCATGCATGGATGATGAATAATCTTCCTCCAGTATCTTCAAAACTGTATTTATCATCACTCATCCTTGACGCAGCCAAATGACCTGAGAACAATAAAAACAAAATTTGCATCTATAATAACTTCGTAAAGTTTAGCACTCAATCGGTCTATAAATTTGCGACATCCATTTTCTAGATTTTACACATATTTTTTTGAAAGTTCTTATACAATTATGAAATTTAAAAAGAATAGTATATCTGAGAAACAGTAAAATTTTAATATCGGTGGCAAGCATCAGTTGGCAACAACATACAAACTACGCCCTTGACCTACCTTTTCAGTATTGGCGTCTAAAATACGCGAACACAAAATTAGTTAAAGAACGAAACGACAGCATAGATTGTTGTAAAGAAAAATTGTGTTTTTATTTTCTTTGTAGCTCGACGTTGAGTTCCGCCACTCAACACGCAATGTCACAAATTAGGCGGTGCGTGGGGAACGAAGTGTCTTGATACTAGATTCCCTTTACCGACTTTGCTATATGCGGGATAGAATTTGAAGCTAAAAACGAATCCTGTGTGTATTTTGAAGGGTACGCTAATTAAATTAAATAACTATGAAAAACTTTGAGACGCTACAAAAATTTTATGTCTCTGTGACTTATAATTTTAAAATTTTATAGTAATAAAATTGCTGGTTTTAGATATTGTAATGATAATGTCATTATCCCCAAGAAAGTTTCGAAGTACCAATCATAGTCTAAGAGTCAGAATATAATACAATATAAAATTTATGTATAACAAACATACATAAACACATTAGCGGTCATTTCAAAGAAAAAATCTTAATATAACGAGATTAACATAAAAAGAAAAAAAATATTTTATTATATGTGTAACGTACGCGCGGGAGGTACGTGGGAACGGACGGACGGATTGAAACAATACCCGAAGTACAAAAACTTCTTGCTTGCGGTTGTTAGCGATAATTAACTCAGTTGTGTTACGTTTACAGTGCGAGTGAAAGCGGGTTTTGTATTGATCTATTGGCTTATAATGCTACTAGTTTCTAAGATTATATCTATAATTCTATAATATTCATATTATAAATATTATAAAGATAAAAATTGTGGTTGATTGACCGTGCTAATCTCATCAACTAATGGATGGAATTGATAAAACTTTATTTTTTCTCTGATGTAGCATAGACTATTTATAAAGGAAGACCATGTTAGGCTGTATTACTGTACGATCAACGTCTCGAATTTGATCGACATTGGAGGGACGATTGTCTTTAAAAGGTTATCCCTTAGTCTTCCCTAATTATATATATTTTTTCAATAACACGCTAAACGCTAGCTGCTGTAAGATAGCGCGAGCATTACACAGAGTCATGAGCACCGTCAACGTTAACAGCACTTTTAACTTTATTAATACGTTTATAATATTAAACTCGATCACCGTAGCTTTTATTTTGTTTTGAAACGTCGCGTCGGCGCATATGTTACTAGTTTAATAGTTTTGTTGATTTACTATATTTATGTATAGATTCTCATGGAATTCTCATATCTTTATAAATGATAATGAAAAGAGAAATCCGTTTTCAAATTCAATAGCAAAGACTTAGAAGCTTACTTTTTTCTATGTTCCAAGGAACGGTAGATCTGGATAAATGTAATAAAAGCTTGAAACCTCCGCATAATCTTGAAAAAAAAAATATATTTTGGCAAACAAATAGACGGCCAACAAAGTGATCCTATAGTGGGTCCATTTTTCTTATTTAAATCAACAATGAAGATATTATTAAGAATTATACTGATTAGACTGTTTATGTGATACATCATGATAAATTTGAAAATTTACTAAATAATGGTGACACCATTAGGTGGTTCACCTAATTGTAAAGTGTACCATTTCATCATCATCATCCGTCACTTTGTCTGTCAGTAATCACAAAATAGTTTGTATTTACTAACAGATCCCAACGTATAATCATTATATAATTATTTAGGAATTAGACAAACGTTAACAGTCAGCTAGTATTCCAAAGCGCACGATGTCGTCAAATATCTCTACTGTCTGTCTTTTATTAGTAAATATAACCTATCCAAAAGTAGCCCTAGCACCTGCCGTCTAGTCCTCCACAAGTTACTGCATAGCAAAACACAAATTAAAACATATTAAAAATATGTTTTTACTAAGAATGCAAGGCCATGTGGATACTTTCTGTTATTTTATTATTGATATTTTCTATGTATACTTAAACAATGGCCTCTAACCTGAAGATATTCACGGAGAATTAAAGCCCTGTATACTCATTACACAACATTTACAATAATAAAACGTCTGCTAGGTGATTTAGCAGACAGCCTTGCAACCTTGCTAAGACGCTGTAGTAGCACATTATCACTCAACTCAAGTGCTTCGTTAACTACTAAATTAAAGTACTGGCCGCCTACAATACAGACAACGTGATGAGATAATTTACATTATGTGTACGTAAGCTTAAATTTATTATTTTGGCAATTGTCTCAATCTTCACGATGGTCGTGGGTTGACTTTGGGGAACTTTGAGGAAACTTTGGGGAATAATTATTTAATAAAGGTATTGTTTGATAAAGTTATGCTTTATTAAACATACAAATAGTATTCATTTCTCATAGTCAAAATGATTTATCCTCTCTGTTCTATTCTGCAACTTAGTGTTAAGACACTACGTTCCCCACTTGCCAGTGAATTTTTTGGGCATTGCGTATTGAATGGCAGAACTCAACGCCACGCTTTGCCTGAACACAAAAGCGAAAAAATGGAAATATAAATTTAAATAAATATTTCATTTCCTGGAGTGGGGATCGAACCCTCAACCAGTCGCGTTTACAGTCACCACTTTATGCCCCTGCGTCATGACTCTGCCTCTAAAGATAAATTAATAAATAATAATAAATTATATAAGTAGTTATTTTAAGTCTTTCTTCTCAAGTACAAAATTGTAAAATTATTTATTAATCTTGAATTTGGTTTCCAAAAGGCTCAAATTCCACTAAATATTTTTTCCTCTTTTCTAAAAAAGAAATTAACATTACAAACTCGATGCTATTTGATAGGATGTAACTCCATTACTGTAGAATGTGTCTCTTCAGCACATTTATAATCCTAACTTTGTAAATATCACTTTGAAATATAACAAAAAGTAAAGTTTAGTAGTCTGTTTATATATATAAACACAAACTATTTCAATTAAACAGTCTCTAGACACGCAATTAGTTCCAAGGGCAAAATTAAAAGGTAAGAACGGGAAAAGGCAGATGTCGAGCGCATCTGCCGTAGCGGCGCGTGCGCAGCCAAACAGCAGATCCGATGGATGAACGATGCTTTGATAACACTTTCACTTTATCTTGTTATTGATTTAAAGTTCAATTTTCGATGCTTAGTACTCTTTTTTGATTCATGTGTATCCTGCATATAGCGGTGGAGGCAGAGATTAATGCATTATGATCAGTCTTATTATAATATATTATATAAATTTAAGAATTTAAAAAAATTTAATCATGTATTAAATATATGAAACTGAAGTAGGTAAGAAACACTCACAGGCAGCCACTTAGTGCCTCCATTTCTTCAGCGAGTATCCTCTTACGTATCCAACCGGTGGCAAAAGCTAATAGGCAAAAACAGCAGAATCATCTAGAGTAAAACATATTTATTAAAGTTTAAGATTATTAAACTGACAATAATTATAATTTGAAATGAGAGGAAATCTAATAGCAAAGTGCACAGTTCGACATTATTCTATTATTCCATCTCGACTTCGTTTAAAATGTGGAAGACTCGAAAAAATATACCATATAGATAAGTATATGATAAGTACCTTTTACAATAGTGGTAATTTAATTAACAGCGATAGAAAAAAAATTGCAGCGTTTTATTTTACGTGTATATTATCCAAGCACTTTATTATTTAAAAAGTAGAGTATATATTTTTAAATCACAATCGAATGTAAATGTAATCTTTGTATTTTACGGTAATACAATATAATTATAAATGTATTACATATTTATTATGTATGTATAATGAAGTTACTGAAATATATTTTTTTAGCTTTACGCTGTATCCTGCACATAGTAGACAGTCACGGGGTGTCTTAACACTACTGTGTTCCCACTTTCTGCTGAGTTCTAGACGCGTGTTGAGTGGCATAAATTAACGCCGCGCTTTGCCTCGACACCAGAGCGAAGAAAATAGAAATAAAAAGGTAAATAAATATTTCACTTCTTCGAGTGGG
>DWGR01004018.1:0-11554 GCA_018247715.1 Heliconius burneyi | reverse complement strand
ACTCAACGCCGCGCTTCGCCTCGACAGCATAGCGAAGAAAATGAAAATATTTAATATTTCATTTCCTCTAGTGGGAATCGAACTCACAATTCACAATCGCAATTTGAATCCATGCGCCACAACTGGCTTTTTTTAAATTACATATTTCAATATTCTGTTAGTTAATCGAGTTTCAAGTGTAAAAGCTACACGTGATGTCAGTAGACAGTTGCGTGAAATGTAGATTATTTCTGTTGATAGCGTGGGCGGGCGGTGTTTTGCAACTTTTTACGCGTCGTAACATAAATGCAGTAGGAAATTAATTTTCATTTTATTTTGAGTGACGACCTCGAGCTTATATTGGAGGTGGCTTCTACAGTTTAATTTATTATGTAGATATATTTTATATATAAATAAAATATATTTATGTTAGAGGTTATCTTGAAAATTTCAAGTATTTGTGTCATGGTTCTTTTTGTGTGTAATATATATATATATATATATATATATATATATATACAGAAAACGTTAAATGTTTTTAAAATTTATTATTTAGAACATAAATATACAAATTGCCAGTAGAAGATTTGTATATGCTGTATATGTCTATTGTCCACTGTTAGCCTATGTCCAGCAGTGAACGTTGAAAGGCTGATGGATGGATGGATGGATGATATATAATGATATATAATACTTTGGCAATGTAAATAAAACTTGGGGCATCCAGACAATGCATGAAATATTATGAATATTATTGTCCATTACATACTTTAGCTGAATGAATGAAGGAGTGAATGAAGTACTTAATAAAATAAATAAATATTGGTATAAAGTCCTATAGATTTAGTAATTTTTAAGATTATATTATATCAGATTCACGCTGTATCCCGTTAATAGCAGGGTAGGAGCAGAGGAAACATAGCGTTAACACACTCCATTCTGAACGTTCCGCCGAATTCTGGAGGCATTGCGTGTTAAGTGGCTGAAGTCGACACCGCATTCACATTAAAATGAAAAATAGCTAATATAATCTGTATTCAAAATCTGCTAAAACTGTAGTTAGAGTGGCGTCAGTTGCAGATTTTTATTGTTAATACACATGTACCTGCATTTAAAGAAGTCATAGACGTAGTAACAAGTAACACACTCGTCTTAAACATGCATTATCCAAGAATAAAATAAATAATATTTCATATATTTCATATATTTCATATATTTTCTATATTTTAATAATATTTAGATTATAATATAATATTTATTTATTTCAAAAAATTTTTTAGTACATAATGATTCTATACATTGTAGAGGTCTTGTATAGAATACCGAATTATACAGACTACCGGTAGCAGATATACAAATAGAGTTAAAATTTTCAAAACAAATAAAAAAAAAATTTAAACACACCTTAGTTATACCTTAAGTACCTTAAGCTTACAAATAACTTCCAACATGATCGTTAATCCATTTAAGCCTTTTCATATAAAATTCTTTAGACACCCAGACTCTAGTATTAAGAATGGCTGCAGTCCTTTGAAAATTGTGCCACTTTTCCGCGACTACAATATATTTTCCCGGAAGCTTTTCTTTATTCATACTTTATTCTCTAGAATTTTAGCGAAAAGAATGGATTTTAGAGGAATTTTCGTCATATTTTAAATTTCATTATAAATATGTTTCAGTTTTAAAATTGTTTTATATATTTTTATTTCATTTTATACTAAATATAAATGTTTTGTTGTGATATTCAAAACATAAACAAACTTAAATAATTATAAAAACGGTTGATTGGTTCTTTATCTATCTATCTATCTAATATTAAAAGACAATATTTGAGAAAAAAAGGGTTTTTACATTTAATATTATTATACACAGCTTAGTAACTTTTAGTACTTTGGTATTTGTTAGTAAACAAAGTCCATCGAAAACGTTATCGTAAAATGTATTTTATTCTTTAAAAAAAAATTAAATCAAATCAGCTTCTTCGAGTGGCAAATCGAATCCACAACCAGTCGGATAACGTTACGTGGCACTCTACTCCACTACTGTGTAGGAATTTTCTTCCACGCGCTACGGAACTGTGGAGTGGCTTACCCGCGGCAGAGTTTCCAGGTCGATATGACATGGGTACTTTCAAAAAGCGCGTCTATCTCCATCTTAAAGGCCGGCAACGCACCTGTAGCTCCTCTGGTGTTGCACGGGGTCGTGGGCGGCGGTGATCACTTACCTTCAGGTGACCTGAGCACTCGTTTGCCTTATCCTTTTCCCATAAAAAAAGTTGCGTTTCGGCCTGTTATTACGTAATTATATATTCTTATATAAATATTACATATTTAAACACGTGTTCAGTCTCATAAATTTATTTAAAGTTAAAAGATACATTACATAAGATTTCAATAATTAGCATTAGTTCGTATAACGTGTACCAAATGACTGCCAAATACATTATTTTTCTTGGCAGGTCCTGAGGAAATGTGTAAAGTAATTTATTCGAATTGAGCATTAATAAAATGTTTCAGTGTTGCAAGATTATTATTATTTTCTAATAGGTCAGCTTCACGCTTTATCCCGCACACAGCAGGAAGAGCGAACCTAGTGTTAAGACACTCCGTTCCCCACTTTCTGCCGAATATTGAAAGCATTGCGTGTTGAGTGGCAGAATTCAACGCCACGCTTTGCCTCGACACCAGAGCATAAAAATGGAAATATAAATGTGAATAAATATTTTACTTCCTCAAGTGGGAATCGAACACACAACCGTCGCGTTACAGTCATTGCGCCACGACGGTTTATATTCTAGTAATTTTAAATATTTTAGTGATGCACAATATTATTTTTTCGCAATACATATATTATTTTTTCGTAAAATTTCCGTCAAGTGGCGTTTATAGATTTTCTATGTTATTTTTACGCACTACTGTGAGATAGACAGGGAATTAATATAATAACAATTCTATTTTCTAATGTCTAGCCACTTCTGAGACATTGTGTCTTATGGAGGGTTCTATTTCGCACTTTGTCGAAATGGGATAAATTAAAAAATATATATAATGATAAAAAAAACGGCTTTACGCTGTATCCCGCTTACAGCCAAGACAGCCAGAGACAGGGACAACCAAGACACTCCGTTTCCCTTTTTCCGCCACATTTTGGAAGCATTGCGTATGGCGGAACTCCACACTTTTGCCTTGACACCAGAGCGAAGAAATTTTAATATTAAATATTTAATTTCCACGGAACCCCACAATTGCGATACGACTTACTTTGTACAAGCTTGACGATACAAATTGAATACTTCAAATACTACAATTTGAATAATTTTAATCTTAAAGCGTAAATTTAGTAAATATTTTTCTAATATAAAACAAAATTAGTCTTTACGTGCGATCATAAATTTAATATCTTATATCAAATGAAAGTAGCGCTAAAATGGAGACTTGCCAAAGAATGATGTCTGGTAAGGCGATCCAGGTGTTTTTCTAAGAGTTAATGAACTGCTATTATTATTATTTTAAAATTTCTTTGTAGTAAGTTCAAGGGTTTAAGAGCGGGCTAAGAAATTCTATATAGCTATATTATACTTATGTACATTAATTCGTAGATCAATGGAGAATCTCTGTACAACGCTATATGAGAAGAAATAAGAAAATAAATATGTTTTTTAATATTACAAACAAACAAAACATTGTAACGTTTAATATAATGATAAATCTGGTGTCTGGTATTTAATATCATGAAGGATCTGTTGGTGGAAGAATGTCGCCAATGGCTATATAGTATTCTATTTTCTTTTGTTTAGTTTTGAACACACAATAAAATCTAAAAGAAGCTTAAATTGATAACTTATAAAGAAATAGCAACACTTGTTTGTCAAAAAAATATATTACAAATTCAATTTACTGTTTAGATAACAGATTATAATTTAATCACGATTCTCGAACTTTCGAATTTTCGAACTACAATTGAAAAGTTAAAAGATTTTACAAGATTTTCCATAAAAGAAAAAAACGTTAAAAGCAGTTTCACCCAGTCATATGTACATATGTCATTATGGTTTATCAGATATTACTAGATATTTTTAGCTGATAATAATCATTAATAATGCTCTACTTTCACGCTTTATCCCGTTTACAGCAGTCAAGTTACCCCGTTCTCGACTTTCGACCTTAAGACATTGCGCGTGAGTGGCGGATCTCATCGCCGCACATCATTTTGCCTGTATATTCGAAATCAGGAAGTGGAAATGATTGAATTTAGAATCCTTTCCTCGAGTGGATATGGAAACCACAACCATTTCGTTTACAAATAGACACTTTATCCATTATGCCACGAAGGTCTAGAATAAGGCAACAATAAAAACATAAAAAAAACCAGCTTCACGCTGTATCCAGCACACAGCAGGCTAGGCAAAGGGAACCCAGTGTTAAGACACTCCGTTCCCCACTTTCTGCCAAATTCTGGAGGCATTGCATAAAAACATGAAATATCTTAAAATAACTATATAAAAATAACAAATCTATTAACTTTCCAGAGTTAAAGTGAAATTTCAAATCCACTAGTATAACATTTTCATAATTTTTGTTAGCTCGCTGCCATTATTCATGTAGAACTAGCTCTCGAAGCGCGACCTCGAAATTGAAATAGTGCAACATACAAACATACGTACCGACTGTTTATTGCAAACGGGTTTATACTGTACAGTAAATATGACGTATTTGGTTTCTGGAATGGATTCCATTCAGAAATAATATTCTATGAGCATATCCTGGGGTAGTATGAATTATCGAGTCATAGGTTTAAACATTTTTTTTAACTTCACGCTGTAATTTGCTGCAGGCAAAGGGAACCTAATATTAAGACACTCCGTTCCCAATTTTAACCTAATTCTGGAGGCACTGCGGGTTGAGTGGCGAAACTCAACACCACTCTTAGCTTCGACACCAATGCGAAGAAAATGAAAATATTAAATATTAATTTTATTTCTTCCATTGGGAATCGAACTCTCAACCTGTCGCGTTTACAGGCACACGCTGGCGCCCCTGTGCATTAATCATAAATAGCATTCTCTCTTACCATTCATAAGAGACCTGATAGAGATGCTAACAAAATTAATAGAGGGCAATTGTGGGACTGGGGCATAAAGTAAGCACCCCAAAAGCTGGCAACGCACCAGTAGCTGCTCTGGTGTTACGCAGTGTCGTGGGCGGCGGTGATCCCTTACTATCAGGTGACCCGTACGCTCGTTTGCCATGCTTTTACCATAAAAAAAAAAGTGCAAATGTAAACGCGACATGTTGTGGGTTCGACAATGGGGAACGGAATATTGTAACACTACCTTCCCTGCAGTGCAATTATAAATTCTAATACAGTAAAAAAGTTATTAAAGTATTAAAATAACCTAAAGCATTCTCTAATCCCACCAGGTTCCTAATTTTAATCACAATTTTAGTAAATGTGCACCATTTCAATTTAAAGTCCGCGTCATATAATTTACGATGTACTTTAACAGAGCTGTAAGTCAAATTAGTAACTAAATTTAAAATTATATCTTTATATCTAACATGCTACCCACTAAGCATTTAAATTACCCTCATTTGTATATTTTCTGGTCACACGCTGGCAATATATCATGGGACCTTTCTATTTCAATTCCTATAATATTTATTATCTATATCTCTAGTCCAGTAGTGGTGAAGGCATATACGTGTGATTATAAGCGCTATAGGTTGTGGGTTCAAACACCGCTCAAGGAAGTGGAAATATTTGATATTTTCATTGCAAATTGGTAAAGATGCAAAGCGCAGCATTGAGTTTCCCGACTTAACAAGCAATGCCTCCAGAATATTTTAACACTAGGTTTCTCTGCTGAAAATGAATACCAAGCCATAGGTACAAGCTAGTCATTTGATAAAAGCTTTCAAGTAGCAGCTTTTATGCTAAGTAAGTCACACACATACCGTTTAAGCCTAAAAACGAGAATTTTTTTAAAAAGTATTGACTTTTTTTATTAAAATAAAGAAGCTTTTTTAACTATTGTCTTTATGTAACAATATAACTAACGAGTCGATGCGGTTTAACTATAGTTGTACTGTCATAGTTCATGCGTTTAACAAAGCAAAAACCTTGACCCACTTCACATCTAATTTCGAACTTTATATCATTGCTATCGCAGTTAGTTATGTATTAACGTATATATTCAATTTGATGAATTTATAATAGGATTTATATATCTATTGTAAGTTTATTTTAAATAAAAAATAAATAAATTAGCTTAGCATCCCGCTCATGGCAGGATATGCAGAGCGAACCTAGTGTTAAAACACACCGTTCCCCACTTTCCGCGGAATTCTGGAGGCATTGCGTGTTGAGTGTTGGAACTCAATGTCACTCTTTGCCTTGATACCATGGAACAATTGAAAATATAAATGTAATTAAATATTTCATTTCCCCGAGTGGGAATTGAACCCACAACTGTCGCGTTACAGTCACACCCTTGTGCCGGTGCACCACGACGGTCGCGGTAGGCTTATTTAATTTAAATAAAAATAGATGTTAGAGTAATATTTAAATTTAAATATACTAGAGTTAACAATTCAACAAATGATCTTTATTTGTTCTGGTCATTCAAAATCATTCTCCTATTCTGTTCTCCTAAGCAGTCGTGGTGCAGTGGTACTAGGGTGTGACTGTAAACGCAAAGGTTGTGTTAGATTTTTACTTATGAAGAATGAAATAAGAACTTATTAAATAATTTGAAATGTTCAATGTCTTAATTTCCTTGCTTTGGTAATAAGGAAAAGCTCGGCGTTGAGTACTGGCACTGAAAAATCAATGTATCGATAATTTAGCGGAAACCGTATTTTTCAATTTTCATCTATAATCAATGTTAAGTTTGATAATGAAATATAGCCTAGGCCCCTTTCAGGTTGGTTGGAGGTTGCTCTTACTAAAAATAATTGATGGAAATGAAAAGTTTTTTGAGTTTGGGGAAATGGATTTTAGTAGTTTGTATATATCACAATCATCACAGTCCATACAGCCACAGAGGCCAATCTTGGCGCAGGGGCTCAAAGTGTGACTGTAAGCACGACAGGTTGCGAGTACGATTCCCAGTCAAGGAAATATTTTCATTTCTTCGATCTGGTATCGAGACAACACGCAATGCCTCCAGAATTCGGCGGAAAATGGGAACGGAGTGTTTTAACACTAGTCTCCCATCCATCTGCCTACCCTGGTATGTCCAATTGGAGAATTAATAATCACAATTCTTACAAACAATGTGTACATATCCTGAAATGATGCCAAAAGAGCATTTACGAAAGGAATGCGCGTCGCACGCTGTAATAAGTTATATAAACTTTATTTATATACCTATTAAGTTCTAAAATAAGGTCCTCTAAAACGCAACGGGCGCCATTCCAGAGCATTTAATAAAGGCCACACTCATTGCGGTTGTAATAGCGAGATACAGCATCACTAGCCAGCAATATAACACATCCGATGTCATGCTTCCAGTCGGATATACGAGTACGGTTTCCGTGAACTAACTGTAAGGAAATTGTCAAATTTCTAATATCTTTTTTAAAGTGAATTATCTGGAGTGATTCTCGAATTTTTTATATCTTCTTCTTTTTCGTGTCTTATCTAAGGTGGTTGGTGTGTGTGGATAAATAAACTAGGTGTTTCAATTACTTAATTGTCGACCAGAGTCAAATTGCGATTAGCAAAAATAATTTATTGTTAAGAATCGGTTGAATATTTTTTTAGTTTCACGCTGTCTGTATTTATCCCGCACATAGCAAGGTAGGCAGAGGGAACCTAATATTAGGACACTCCGTTCACCAATTTTTTCTCGAATTCTGGAGGCATTGCGTGTTGAGTGGCAGAATTCAACGCCGCGCTTTGCCTCTACACCAGAGCGAAGAAATGGAAATATAAACGTAATTACCACAACCGTCGCGTTACAGTCACACCCTTGTGCCGCTGCGCCACGAAGACCTCTAACATTTTGATTTATAATAATGTTTTATTTTTTATATTCTTATAAACAAATTAACCTATAATAATGACATTTAAAGTGACGCAAAAGACTATCTAAACGTAGATATAACCACGAGTGAGTTGATAAAGGTGCATATTTCTCCTGCAGTCGTAATTGCAGTAAATACGCGCCAACAGCGCCCACTGGCGATAAACCACACATATGTCGGCTAAGATACTGTACGGTTAGCAGAAAAGTTGTTATTTCGAACTGCTGTGAAATTAGATTATTTATTGTCTTGTTATCTTTACGCTTCTTTCACGTTATGTTAGATAGGTAGAAAATTAAGTGTTAAGTCACTGTGTTATTCGGTGATGAATGATAAAATTAATTAGTAATGTATGACTTAAGATTTATTTTTCAGGGTAGAAATCGAGTTCTCAACCGTCGAGTGCGTACCGACTATACGACTGTTAGCAGGACATGTAAAGAGAACCTGGAAAACCAGTGTTCAGATCCGCTTTTTTTTCCGTTCCCCGCTGTATCTTATACCTAAACGATTCCGCAATTCCTGATGCATTGCGTGTTGAGTGGCGGAACTCAACGCCGTGCTTTACCTCACCGACTATACGACCGCGTCAATCAATATTTTATTGTTTATTTTTGTATATTATAGCTTCACACTGTATTACTTAGCAGGAAATGTAGAGAGAACCCCGATACCCATTGTTAAGACACTACGTTGCCCATTAAGACACTTCCGTTCCCTCTTTTTCATATAACTAAAATCGCGAATTCCTGATGCATTGCATGTTGAGTGGCGGAACTCAACGCCGTACGTTAACTGGGTATAAAATTGAGGAGTTAAAAATATTAGATATTTTATTTCTCCAACTGGAAAACAAACTTACAACCGTCGCGTTTATACTACAAGACGGACTCATCATAGCTAATAACGTTGTCTTATACAGACATATCTGCTAACTTAAACTAGTTAAGATATATCACAGTCGAGATGCATTTGTCTGCTGATAGTACAATCGTAAAGAGAAATGTAATTGTGATAGTAGATAATAAAGCTTTGTTTTCGCAATTCACCCGTTACAGAGGTGACTCTGGAATTGCTCCTGTAAAATGTATTTTCTTCTAAGGTTTATTTCAAGGGTTGAATTTAAATGGATATGATAATTTTATTTGTCTTACATACCAATGTAAGGTCCTTGTGGAGCAGTGGTAGAGTAATTTTGTAAGCGTGACGGTTGCGGATTCGATTGCTCTTGGGGGAATTAATTATTATCGTTTCTTGGCTCTGGCAACGATATAAAGTGTGATGTTTAGTTCGGCCGTTTACGCAATATTCCGAGAAATTGGGCGGTTTATGATATTTAACATAGAAATGTTTGTTCGAAGTCGTTTGAGTTGATTTTTCGAGATATTGTCTGTTGAGTAGCGTAGCTCAACGCCACATTTTACCCTATTATCAGAGCGAAGAAATGAGAATAATAATAAATGAAATAAATCAAATCAGCTTCACGCTATATCCCGCACACAGCAGTGTAGGCAGAAGGAAACTAGTGTTAAGACATTCCGTTCCCTCCATTCTGCCGCGCTTTGCTTCGACACTAGAGCGAAGAAATGGAAATATAAACGTAAATAAATATTTCACTGCCCCGAGTGGGGATCGAACCAACAACCGTCGCGTTACACGTTGCGTGCCAATACGCCATGACTGCCTAAAAGTGCTTAAATGAAAAATTTTAATTTAAATACATATTTTAATAGCAAAACATAAGCCAAATGGGTATTAACATGTTCGTAGGTAGGAGTAGGTTCGGCTCGACGCCAAAACGCTAATACATTTCACAGACAATAACAAAACATAGTCTATAATTAAATTCAGCTTTCCTTTGGGTAATAAATTAAACAACTGCTTAATATGTGGATTATTTAGCGTGTTAGATTTAATTATAAGTTATAAGCATTCTTAGAAAACTTTTAAAAAATCTTAAGATTTTGAGGTTACCGTGGCGTAGAAGTACGGCGTCTGAATGTGAATACGACGATTGTGTATTCCTATTTGAAGAATTTTTCTTTTTTCAATTTCCCGGCTCTGGTAACAAGACAAAACGGTATTGAGTTACGCCAATCAACTTGTGGAAAATTGGACGTTGAGTAAGAACGGTAGAACGGAGTGATTTAACACCAGGTTCCCCTCTGCCTTCTCTGCTGTATGTGAAATTAAACATGTAGTTACGAAAATATTTATATCGTCAAAGTTCATACTACAAACAAACTAATAAATGTTTTTTTTTTTATTTTAAATACACAGACAAGAAGCGGATTAGGATATTATTCAAAGATACAATATCTTTCAAGAAGTATTTGCATTTGTTAATAGCTAATGTACCCATTATTTTAATTAATCGTCGAGTGAATAATTACATAATTACATAAATTTAAAATATTCTTCATTCAAATAGAGTGATGAATCTAATGAAAAATGAAATGAATGAACAAAAAGCTACCACCAGCTCGGAAGGCTACCACCAGTTTAGAATTGTATTTCATGTTGCATCTCTCTCAAATTAAATCCGCCAGTTATCTTATCTATAAGTATTAATACCGTTTTTCAATTTCAGCAATCTTTCTTGCATTTCTCATTTTTGTTTGAACTATTAAGATGAAAAACCTTCATAATATAACAGTTTCCTGTGACGAGCTTAAATTTTATGGCGTAAAGTTTTCAATCTGTCTGTGACAAAGCTGTTTCGATACTAAAAATAATGGTAGAGCTTTACTTTTCAAACTTTAAGCTCTCATATCCTGTTGTATACAAAATGTAAATTTTCTTAATAGTTTTAAGCTGCATTTTTAAACGGTGATATTTTTAGTGGCATAGATAACACGCCCTCGAGTTTTTCTAATTCCCCTCAAATATAAAGTCTTTTTTTATTTATATTTATCGATCAAATTACTCACATTGCACGATCATTCAGCCATCTTAAGTATAATATTTCGAATACGCAATGAGGAATGGTTGGTATTGATTAAATTATCATTTTTTTAGGGTTCTGTACCTTTCTCGAAAATCTAAAAATTTTTTTTAAATCTAAAAAATCCTTATATGATCACTTTTTTGTCCGTCCATCTGTCTTACTAGAGTCTTTATCTAAGAAATGTTTGACGATATCGAGTTGACATTAAAAACTATATACTTAGATTTGCAGCCTCATAATTTTCTGAAAAAACAATATATATGTAATATATTTTATGTTAACTAAAAAAGGGCAAAATTAATAGGGTACTTTCAGCTTACCTAGAATTACGAAATTTGGTACTTACATCTACAGTAGTACTTGTTTAGGAAAAGAATCTGAAAACTATACATGTGTGGTATAATCCAAAAAAATTAAAACCTTTAACCTTAAAAGGGGGGAAAAATTTGGTACCAAAGCCGCTACGAGTACTTAAAGTCAGGTATAAGAAGAAAAGGCTCTGGTTCAGCTAAGCCTGAATTTTAGAAAAAGCTTGAGAGCTCGAATTTTTGTACCTAACCTTCGGTGGGTGAGCCCGACTCGCGCTTTTCTGGTTTTTTTA
>DWGR01004017.1:0-11556 GCA_018247715.1 Heliconius burneyi | reverse complement strand
TGAACCACGGGTGATATTACAAAGCCACAATCGTCTTTAACCAAAGTAAAAAAAGGCGCCTCATTTTGAACGACAGGTTTAAAACTGAATTTCAGTAGAATTTTTGTATTAATGTTTATAAATATAAACACAAATATTCAATAGTATAATATTTTTGTCTTGGATATTAGTCTTTAAATAAATTGTAATATTTGAATGAGTTATAAATCAATTTGAGTCCTAGTGCATAATTAAGCTATAATGATGTCTTATAGAGTTATATTTGAATTCAATTATGATATTAAAAAAATTAAAATTATATATATTCTTAATTGCACTTAAAAAACATATAAGAAATACAAAATTGAAAGATAAGTTAGCAAAGGTGGGTTTATTTCTAAAAGAAATCTCTTCCAGCCAACCAATGGAAGTGGATGACTGTCAATTAGCGGGAAGAGCAGTGCAGTTATCAAAAAAAGAAGATATATTCATCTAAATATATAAATAGATTCATATACTAATATACATATATCCTATACGTATATATATATATATATATATATATATATAATTTTCATAAAAAGCAACGTGTTGCCGCATAAAGTCATTCCAGAACAATGATGTAATATCATATATGTAAGCGTAACAAAGGGAGGAAGTCCAGACGAATTATTTAGATTGATAATATTCCACTTTCATACATTATGATCTGACACTTCTCAAGTCTCATTATACTGACACAGACATATTAACCCACCTACGTTTGCAGGTTACATTCGTAGACTTGGTAACTATTCAGTTTTTGCCAATAATAAAAAATTCTGCTTTCAATTGTTTTTGCTCTTGTTTGTAAATTTAAAAAGATAGATATATATATATATATATATATATATATATATATATATATATATATATATATATATATATATATATATATATATATAGAATATATGTTAGAAAGGAAATTAAGTGATCATGGTATTTTTGAATTATAATATATGCAATTTTTTTTAATTACATTTAAAATATTCTTAATTTTATAAAGGAACATATAAAATAGCTATGTTATTTAATTTTTTTATCGTTTATAACGCTGGCAATAAATATATGCATCAGAGCAATCGGAATGCCACTCCAGAAGATTTTCAATTAAGATAAGACTCAGTGTAAAATAGCGGATTTTTTACTATTCAAGTATTGTGGAAAATAAATGTTTTTTTTTTAAATAAAACACTTCGCTTGTCATACATGCATATATGTATAACAGTTTATTTTGCGAACATGCATGATTAATGCTGTCAGCCCTATTGGCTTTTACCTCGACACCGGTTAGGTATGGAAAAGGCTACTCTGTCCCTGAAGAAATGCAAGCACTAAGTGGCCTGTGAGGAATTCGACGACTGTAAAGGCGCCCCCTGCGGAACTCGAATTTCGGCTTGCGGCCGTCGAGCGGACAGGGTTTTTTAACGGATATATAACAGTTGGCAAATTTTGTTGTATTCAAATCTCTTATTGAGAAAGATATTCTTTGATCGAGGATTATTTTTAAATTTTTATCAATCAGCTTCACACTATATGCCGCTCATAGCTCAGTCGTTCTTCACATTTCGCCGAATTTTTCATGGCGTTGCGTGTTGAGTGACGTTGAGTTGCGTTTTAATTAAAAACAGTCTTAATAATATTTATTTTAAAAATATATTTTGACTTTTAACGCCACGCCTCGTCTGATAAAAAATAACCAATTTATTCGATAGTGTCTTTTGTCACTGTAGTTACAATTTAGTTTTTTTTAGTGTCCCACAAAAATAATCATACTTTTGTATAATTTAACGCGATAATTCCATTGTTGTATTTTTTAATTTAATTCTCTTTCGATTTAAGAAGTAAATATTTTTGTATAAAAAATTTTGGTGTCGAATTCCAATACACAATCATAAAAGGCTATATTGGTATACTGATCTAAATACTTACAAATACAAAAATGGCTATCGTGATGTAATGTCGAGATTTTAATAAATACTAACGATCAAAATGGTATCTTTGAATATGGGGTTCAAGAAATATAAGAATAATCTTTATTGTATATCCAAAATAAAATAATATTATACAACAAATGGAAGACGATACGCTGACTTGATGCATGTCTTAGAAAAATTAGGAAGGTCAAAGTCATCCGTCACAATATTTATAACCAGTGCGTCAACATCTTCTGACGCTCTCACCTACACCATTGAATCAAATTAAAAAATATATTTATTTGTAATTGTTTTTCTATGTTTTAGTATTCATAAGATAAAGATGCCGTGGCGCAGTTGTCATAACAGTGGGTTCAATGTAACACATAAATGTAAAGTATAGTGCGAAACTTATTTTTCGACAGACTTAATGAGAATTTTATTATAATTTGTTACAGTGTTAACATCAGCTCATGAAATAACTCAGCTGAAGGTCCCGCTGTACGCGGATCCTCGGCGGGCGGCTGAGCTCAGCTGTCACTTCCAGATGGACGACCAGAGACTACACTCCGTCAAGTGGTATAGAGATATGCACGAGATATTCAGATACAGACCCTCACAGCAGGTAGCTTTGATCTCTATTTATTCCTTTTCACTGTAATATTCAACTCAACCGACTTTTGATATCTGTAAATAGATTCCATATAGTAGAAAAAAATATAATTAAGTGGTAAATGTAACTAAAATATTGCTTCGAGTACTAGTAAATAACAAATCTTTTATTGTTTTTGTAAGTTCATCGATCCCATGAAACCCCCCAAGAAATCAAACTGATGTTTCAAAGGTGACCTATATCATACAATCTGCAACGACCTGCTTGCATTGCATGCTCCACTTTCATTGGTTGAGTTTAAGTCATGCGTGGTAAACGCGATCGTGACTTCGAGTATTTAAGTATACTGCGGACAACAAATTATTTTTTTATGAAGTGAGTAATTAATTTATATAAAAAAACAGCTTCACGCTGTATCCCGCGCACAGCAGGGTAGGCAAAGAAAACCCTGTGATAAGATACCCCACTTTCTGCCGAATTTTGGAGGCATTGCGTGTTGAGTGGCAGAACTCAACCGCACGCTTTGCTTCGACTCCAGAGCGAAATAACGGAAATATAAAATAAATAAATATTTCACTTCCTCGAGTGGGGATCGAACCCACAACCGTCGCGTTACAGTCGCACCCTTGTGCTACTGCGCCAGGACCGCCCTAATTAATTAAATTAATTTATATATTTTTTATAAGTTACCTCTAAAATTTAATAGCTTAAAAACGCTATCGTTACGCAATAAAAATATTTAAAAAAAGTTGATTCTCAGTGTGTGTGTGTCATGTGTGCAACTTTTAAACTACGCTAATATTTTAGTGCGATTTTCCCTAATACTCTGACATAGATATATAAGATTAAGATAGATTGAGTTCCCAAGATAAATAATTGCGTAGTTGAAGCGAGCGAAGCCGCGGCCGGACCATTGATTTATTATAACTTAATGGTAGCAAAAACGTGAAATGAATTTGCACCGCGGTATGTAATGTAATCAATAACATAACTTTTAATATATGAAAGGAAATTTAAAACTTTTATTACTAAAAGTACTCGTAAAAGAACGTACACTACATACATTAGAGTAACAGTACGTCCCGTTAAAAGCACTTGAATTGTAGGTAAGAAGTCAGTTTGTATAAATTGAAAAGTTACATCCAAAAATGCCAGCGTTTCTCTTAAATCTGAACTGTAAATCCTGCTTCGTTCATCTAATATTTCCATAGTTACAGATTTATATCCAGCTTCTTCTAAAGATAAATACGTGTCTATCTATGATTTTAAATTAACTGTAATTTTTCAAATGCATATAATTATTTAGACAAACATAAATAATTTTATTGGTGAATTTTGGTATGTAGATTCTATGGTAAGTGAAGGTCTCTGACTCTCTTACTCTGTAAAGAGAAAAAAAATTGCTTCAGGCCTAGAATATGAATACATAATAATAATTCCTTAAATAGTTATTGCAACTGTCCTAGATTGTATTATATCCATTATATCGGAATTTGAACCCACTTTATAGTTTATAGGAGATATTTTACTAAGTAATTAATATTTCCCCAGGTTCCAATCCGGTTGTTCAATGTAACAGGGATAATGGTACAAGGCGGCGACTGCCAGGAAGACTCGTGTACGGTGCGCGTCATGCCTCCACCCGTTGCTACGAGAGCTGCGTACACTTGCGAAGTTTCCACAGAGGGGCCCAAATTCAAGATAGCAAGACAAACGAAACATATGACTGTAGTTGGTGAGTCAACGTTTATAGACGAATAGCTCCGTGAGAATAAATTTCCCCAAAATTCTACTCATTCTAAAAATGCTACTAATTCCACTAGATTCCTCCAAAATTCTCTACCTGGTCCATAGTCAAACAGAAAAAGCAGACCTTAAGGATAAATAATATCAAAGAAATCTACAAATCACAGGGACTTACAAACGAGTCAGTAGTAATTATCGAAACAGGCCAGCAAGAGCGCCCTACACGAACTCATATCACACGCTATTGTTGCTTTAACAAGACACAAAAGCATCTTCTATTCTAATGCATCGGCATTAGAGGAACCCCGATAGCGGCAGGCTTATTCGCTGGACAAATGAAGGTTCTGTGACATGTGTATATCAATATTGTCCATATATTATTATATATAAATACTAGAGACCTGCTCACGGCTTCACCCGCTTTAACTAGAAATAGATTTATGTTCCTGGTTTATTATATAATGTATTTCCATAAAGATCCAAGATTGCTTATGTGAAAATTATTAAAACCTTAGGGGTTCAATTTCGTAGTTCCAATAAGAATGTTCCATTAGCTTTGAAAAAAAAAACAACTTATACTTAACACACCACAACAGAATACTTAGACGAAAGAAATCACAAACAACAAACTACCTGAATGAATATTCTCTTAACCAAAAGTACTAAAACGAAGTACGAAACGAAAGATAACATCAAAATAGGTGCAATCGCTTCTAAATCTGCTTTGGTATAGTTTAGTAGTTCCATATTAGCTCCGAATGGCAACAGGGCGTTGGCTCTCTGGTCTTGGTCTCAAGTGAGGGCCCTGTGGCCCGAGAGCAGAGAGGAAGGGGAACGCAGTTTGGAAGGACAATCACATGCCTTCTGGGTAGTCAGCTCAGCGTCATGATACCCTCGGCTTGCTGAGGTAGGCTCAAGTTAGGCGACCAAGATGACTGCTTAGGAGTGGAATCCGGAGGAGGATGTACTTCAGAATTATAAGATGTTTGTAAAATGATTTTGTTATTTTTTAGTTTGTTGTTAGAAGTCGGTTTTTCTTTTTGTTAAAAATTAATTTATATAATATATAGAGATATCATTATTCTACATTTCTGACAGAAATATAGAACATAATCTCTTGTGTTCTGTCAGAAACAATACAAAATAAGAAATAGATGAAGATTTTAAATTATCTGAATATCTATCTTTCATTACAAAACCGAGTGTAGCATTGGTATTGAAAAATTCACTCCGTTCATATGTACATATTCGGTAGCGAATGTACATTTTTAATAGTAGAACGATGAATGTAGTTTCTATTCTATACTTCATGAATATGTATATGTTTAAATCTACAATATTTTCCATATTGTATATTTAAGAGAAGCTTATACTGTAACTAGAAGTTTGGGGAATATGGAATGAGTACGCTCAGGATTTGAAATGACTTGCTATTATTAGTACAAACCATATACACTTAAGTGTTCAAGTGCGATGGACATGATATTTAATAGATAATTTGTTTATTTGTACCTTTTTGAGACATTATTCATTTAATCCAATCCATAATTTTTTAATTTTTAATAACATTGAGTTTGGCGTTAGTAATTGTCAAAAAAGGAATATTAAAATGTATTAAATATTGTTTTAAGCACTTATTTCTAAATGTAAGTCAGTTAAGCATTTATTTATTAATAAGAAGTCGATTAAATAACACGTGTACTTTCGATAAATAAGTATTTCACTGCACACTGGTTGCTCAGAGGAAACCACTTATCAAATCCAACAAGAACTGTATTTAGTTTTACTTAGTGCTTCTATTGTAACGTAAATTATTAATCTGAAGCTTTTGACTTCAACTAGAACAGCTCGTATCTTCTAAAAACTTTAATTACGTTCACATTACCACTAGAACACACTAAAGCGGTGTATGTTACTGGAGTTCCTTTACAGGATTATCTTAATTGGCAAGTTTCTGACTATTTAGAGGACGTCCCAGCTGATTTGAACAACGGAACTTTATTCCTTACATCTGGGAGCTTTTGTTTTTCGTAAGCTTCTCTGTATATAAGAGATGATATGATATATCAATCTGCAACGTAACTTAATTTGTTTATTTTGTAAAAGCTTTTGATTTATTTATTTTTTTAGATCGTATTAGCAAAATATATTTCTTATTGAAGTTCTAACATATATTAAAACCACAAAATAATTAAAGTAAATAACTTTAAAATAGGTTATATTAAAATATATTATTCTTATGGGGTACTTAATATTTTTTTAAATATATTATATTTATATAAAAATATGTTCTTAGGATTTAATTCTGTAATAAGACCTGTAACAATCTGTACCTTGCCTTTTCCTTGCATTCTCGTATATTATGGTAAATGGCAACGTCATGCGCTGACGATGGAGCACGTTGTCACAGAAAAAATAAATGTGGGGAAGTGATTTCTCCATATTATTGATTGAGAGGAAATATTTCTGAATAACTTTTATTATTTTTATAATATTACTTAATTATTCTGATAAATGTAGTGTGAAAAGACAACTGACACGCAATTTTTATAGTCAAAAAATAAAATGTTATATATCTGCAATCCAAGCCAGATAAAATGCGCCCATTTTGAATCAAACAAGTAAAGAAACAAATTGTTAAAAATATATTGATATTAGTATAACCATTAACAAACTTCGAGAATATTTTTTTACCTTTCTCCAGTTCCACAATAACATAAAAGAAGTTCGTAACAATTTGCGGGTACTCAAAGACAAACTAACTCGCAATGAACTCAATACTCGTTAGCGGATTGCCAATTTCATTTCTATCAATTCTCGTACTGAAGTCCATTTCCCTTACAGCTATGCCGGACAAGGACCCTACAATACTTGGTGCTCCTACTCTAGTGAGGCCCGGCGAGCAGATACTCCTCAACTGCTCCTCCGACTTCTCCCTGCCGCCCTCTGATATTAATTGGTACATAGACGATGAGATTGCAAAGGTACGTATGCGATAATATTATTGTTATTATATAATTAATATAACTGTTGTTTTGATGTAAGTAAGTATTAAAGTTTATTTTTGAAGTTCTAGCACATAATATTGCCGTGACGTAGGGGCTCAGGCGTGTGTGCGTAAACGCGACAGGTAGTCGGTTTGATTCTCAGTAACGAAATGAAATATTTAATATTTCTATTTCTTTCTGGTGTTGAGACAAAACGCGGTATTGAGTTCCGCTAGTCATCACACAATGCTGCCTTAATTCGGCGGAAAGTGGGGAGCGGAGTATCTTAACGTCAGGCTCTCTCTGCCTACCATGTTACACACGAGATACAGCGTGATGCTAGAAAAAATAAAAAAATACAATATTTATAACAATAATGGATTCAATATGTATTTGTGCTGTACTTGGAAATGAAAGTTATTATTAATAATTTCGTGAGTTTTTATAGATTTAGAGTCCAGCAGTAAACGATGGTTGTGGATTCAATCCTCATTAGGGTACATGATTATACCTAATTCAATTATAATCACCGCCTTGTTAGTTGTAAGAGAAAGTCCAGCATTGCATTCCGCCATTGTGTGCACTGACTGGACTTTTATCATTTTTGCCTTATCGCTAGATGAACTGCTAAGTCCATTTTAAAATATTTTTTCTTAATGAATTTGCTAGTACAACTCAAAGTATTCAAAAATGTTGTACTAAAAAGCGGAAATTTGGTTACAAATCTTCCACTGGAGTTGAACCTATTTATAACTGAACGGAACTGAACGGAACGGGGAACGGAGTGTGTTAATATTAGGCTTACTGGGATAAGCACCACTATTACTTCACGCTATATACAAGATACAGTATGAAGTTGAAAAAAAATATTTATGCACCCATTGTTGTATTACTAAAATTCCTTTGAAACATACATATTTATAATATTATTTTCAAATTAAAACCCAAATGATAGTTATCCAATTCGTCTATATTACCAAAAAATAAGAAAAATATTTGGTTGTTAATTTTTGCTAATTAACAAGAAAGTTTTGAAACAAGGTAGAATTCTTTCAAATATAAGCCTACCGTCAATCAAATATCGCACTATATAATAATCCCGAGATTGATCGACGATCTTTTTAAAATAAGTAATGTTATTTATATTGAAATTATTATTAAACTCACTATTGCTATTCTCTAGAAAAAGTAGCATTACCTAGAAAACAAGACAAAAGAATAGAAAAAATGTTACCAGTACACACATTCGGACGTGGTTTCACCTTGTACACCTGGAAATGTGCTAATAACAAAATGTGCTCATTAGAACATACGGAGGTGGATATTTTTGTTTTATACGAGCAAAACTTATATATGACCTTCTTTTGCGGTCACTCATTAAGAAACAGTGATATGAAAAAGTTTCAGAAAAAAAAAACACTTTATAAATAGAATATTTTTAACTTTTTGATATCCCATATGAAAAAACAAATACATTTTGTAAATTACATGTTTTAGTTAAATATTTTTTTATCAGCTACACGCTGTATCCAGCCCGCATCAGGGCAAGCAGAGCTGAATCTAATGTTAATACACTCCGTTCCCTATTGTCCGTCGAATTCTGGAGGCATTGCGTGTTGAGTGGCGGAACTCAACGCCCCACTTTACCTCGATAGTATAGCGAAGAAATTTCATTTTCTCTAGTGGGAATCAAACCCACAGCCAGTCACGCATACAATCACATGCTTAAACCTCAACGCCACGAACGGTCTCTCTCTACGTGTAATATTTCGAATTGGGGCGGAAAGTGGAGAATAGAGAAGGCTCTCTTGCTTCTCTTGCTATCTGATAAAAAGAATGAATCTTAAAAAGAAATATAAAAATATATAACATAATATTTTAAATTATATAACTTAGGTTCTTTGATAAGTGAAATACGCATTTCACTACTTAGCAGTTTGAATGTAAATCAAGTTCTCCTTGACTTGTTGAAAATGTAAATAACTTAACTACAAAAATTATCAAAGGCGTAGTCTACACAGTTCAGAGATAAAAAGAAGGCATTAAAGAGATATTAAATGCTATAAACTTTTCGTTTTGTATTCAAGTTAGATGAATGTGCAAACAATATCGTCCTGACTTCATTTTATATTCTATTTTGATAAAAATAATTTATTTTTATAAAAAGTTCTTAGATTTACACGTTTATTACATATATTAAATGAAACTGTTCTAATCGGATTAATCGAGTATATTTTGTATAATTACATACATACAGTGGTCCGTGGTCACGGGGAGGTTGTTTTTGTTAGTAGTAATAAAACCAAAATCAAAATGAATTCTGATTCATTCATTCATTCATTTCATTCATCAAAATCATTCCATTCATTAATTCTGAATGAATACCATATCGTTCCAACTTAAATTCGCAACCGTGTTTGGTGGCCAAGCTCAACGCCGCGCTCGTACACCAGAAAGAGGAAATATTTCATTTCCCCGAGCAGGAATTGTACCGCCAACCGTCACGTTAACAGTCGTACGATTGTGCCACTGCACCACAACTACGGGGGAAAGAGCGTGAAACTGCCAATAGATTTCCTGGATTACCAAAATAATGATGGTAAATATTTGTTTCCCAAATTCTCCGACATTTTAGATATGGTGTCAAACTCATATAAAATAAAATTATAAGTTATTATATATTTGAACTTTTTAATTTATAACATCAGTATTTGTAAGGTCATCGTCTTCATTTTGATACTTGATTGAAACATTTAATAAGTAAATATTATACAACTTTTAATAATAGGCAAAAGTGAGTGGTAAGACAGAAAGGGGAGATCTCGGCGGACCCTCATCGTGGAGGGCGTGTACGAAAAGGTTGATGACTGGAGCGTAGCGGATGACACTCCCTTCTCTTTGGTTACCCCGCAAGGATTAAAACATGAAGCTAGGGACAAATTTTCAATAGTAAATATAGTCTTCGCTCATATATTCTTTAAATATATTATATTATTTCACAGACCGAGCCATGGCAACGTCTCGAGCTAAGTGCACCACAAGCAGGCGGGCTGCGCGCGTCCTGGCGCGTGTTGCGCGTGGCGGTACCGGCGGCCGCGAGCGGGGCGCTGCGCGTGCGCTGCGAGGCGACCCTGCGCGTGGAGCCGCCCGTGGTGAGAGATGCAGCCGCTACTATCACTGTGTACTCACGGACGCAACTGTCCAAGTATGTTTCTAATGGAGGTATGTATGTTTTTGTTTTAATTTGTGTTTTGCCTATTATTGGTTATCAGTTGGAGGATCCAAGAAGGCAACACCACTAAACGGTTGCGTGGGATAATTCCCTCATAATCGTTTCGTGCAGTGGTCATTATGGTGATAAGAGAATAAATAAGGCTGTAAAGCTTATATTAGAAATTTGCAAGGAAAATTATGATTGATTTATTCTTTATGAGCCTTATCTGTATTTATGAGATGGCGAAACGTCATCACAGCTGCATTCGGCCTATACAATGCAGTGTTTGATTGGATATTTCCGAAGAAGAATGAAAGGAAAATGAATGCTGTGGAGATGCGATCTCTTCGTACGATATGTGGAGTCAGCTTAGCAGAAAGATTTGCTGAATCCGCATGAAAAGATACACACAATGACAAATATTAGCTAGGAGCTATTACATGAGGTAGAACATGCTCAGCTAGTTTAGGTCGTCTGAGTCGAAGAGGTGAAAGAGATCGAGAAGCAGAAGAGAGAAAGAAGAGTTTAGCGCTCTGATCTCTCTGACTACCCCGCCAGATCATCATGGATCGTCATACAAAATTATATATTATATAATTACAACAAAATTACATACACACATATCAAACTGATAACCGCTTTTTTTAAGTCAGTTACAAATTTCAGCCAAATAAAATTTATTAATAATAACTTAAGATGTTCCTTTAAGCTGGCAAACTAAATTTGAAACTTTATTAATATTTTATTGAGTATATAACTTAAGTCTCAAAGAAAGAGAAACGACCAGACCGCGATCCTAGAAATAAGAAAGCTTCTGTATTGTAGTGTATTAATATTTCTTATCTTAAATTATATCGGGATACAATAGCTTCTTTGGCTTTATGTTATAATAATAATTATCATAAATGATAACATATTACATTTACATGCTTGGTTATTATATAAGAATTACTTTCATTTAAGGATATTCCATAAAAATAATATGATAATCTAATAATAAGGTTACTCTATGGTTCTCTATCCAATCACTTTCGAGATATTGTGGATTGAGTGGCGGAGCTA
>DWGR01004016.1:0-11556 GCA_018247715.1 Heliconius burneyi | reverse complement strand
GTTTGGTTTAGTGTCCGTAAATACAGTGATTAAAATTTAAATGTTGCGCTCGAGTAAGTAGTAAATAACTTGTTCTTGAGAATGTTAAATATATGAGCACCTTTCCACAATAGTACTCGTATATATACTTTCTTTATAATATTTTATATGAAATACTACCTAGCGGCCTGCCAGCGGCTTCGCCCGCTTGAACTACATGATTGTTGTTGTTGTTTTTTATTTATAGCGATCCGTGCCAGTCCAGCTCTAATCACTTCGCCAATGTCATGTTGAAGGGAAAACATACGAAGGAGAATTTACGATAAAAAAGTAAGAATATTACACAAAAGGAGAAAACTATAAAATCATATAAGTTAAATCAGCTTCACGCTGTATCCCGCACACAGCAGGGTAGGCAGAGGGAACCAAGTGTGAAGACACTCCGTTCCATATAAATATTTCACTTCCTAGAGTGGGTATCGAACCCATAGCCGTCGCGTCATAGTCACACTCTTGTGCCGCTGCGCCACGGCAGCCTCAAGGAGAAATTTAATTTAACGTTATTACAAAGTACACGTAAAAAGGATGTTTTAAAACATTTGTATATGCTCGTAGATTTACTGCAAACGACCAAACCGAAGAATTCAAAAATTTAACGATTTGAATATCAAGTCGTCGTTTTCATCAGTGTTTTTTTTTTATGGTAAAAGGACAAGGCAAACGAGCGTTCGGGTGACCTGGAGGTAAGTGATTACCGCCGCCCACGACCCCGTGCAACACCAGAGGAGCTACAGGTGCGTTGCCGGCTTTTAAGGTGGCGGTAGACGTCCTTTTTGAAGGTACCCATATCATATCGACCTGGAAACACTGCCGCGGGTAGGCCATTCCACAGTTCCGTGGCGCGTGGAAGGAAATTTCTACGAAAAATTTTCTTTCTTCTTCTTTCTTGTTTTCATCAGTGTGTTGAACTAATTTCGACTTAAACCATTGAATATAATATAGCAATCTGAATATAATGTACGACGCCTTGCCTTTATATAGAAAAAAATGCTATAAAATTTTCGCAGGCAAACTAATGCCTTGAGTTCATTTAAACGACGGTAACTTTTTTAATAAACCGATTTTGATGAAACAAACTTAAAATGTTAAGTTGAGTTAAAACAAAGCAATTGGTGAAAGTTTGATGTTATTCGGTTTAGTATTTTCAGAGATGTGCGTGACCATACATACATACATACAGACAGACAGGCAGATAGACAGACAGACAAGAAATTAAAAAAAATAATTTTGCTTTCTATTATTCTTTTTAAGTGTCCCTCTATCAATTTCAGTCAAAAATATTAAATGTGCAGACAAAATATTTTTACTGTTTTATTATATATAGAGATTATAGAAAATATTTATTTAATGAAGTAGTCTTCAAGATGACATTATTGTTGTTTCTGATGCCGATCGTGATATTATTTTTTATTTATAAAAAAATCTTCAAGCTAATGATCAGCCTTAAATAAAAGGGATTTTTGTATATACGAGTAAGCACTCACTCTGACTAAATGAAATGATTGTAAGCGTGACAAGTCTTGGATTTGATTTTCATTCGAAGGAATATAATAAGAAATATAATATTTTCAGACCCTCACTCTGGTAAAAAGGCATAGCGCGGCATTGAGTTCGAACACTTAATACGCAATGCCTTTAGAATTCGGTGGAAAATAGAGAACAGAGTGTGCGGGATATAGCGTGACACAAAAAAATATGAGTTAATATACCTACATAAGAGCATAAATCATATTACTAAAATAAATATCTAATTCATAAATTACATTTCAATAATAATCAAAACAGTGGCAAACAACGAATACGATCCGGCGCCAGTCATCGAAGCTCTCGAAGTTGCGGTTTCTGTAACATAACGCCTGCTCCTCATTCTACTGGCTTCTTATATCAAGCCGACTGACAAATTAGTTTTAAGTTGTATTTAATTTATGGAAATATATAACATGCTATTGTTTTCTTTACGTACTTTGTCTTATTTGTTTTATTAACAATATTTTTTCTTTTAATATAATTTATACTGTTATATGTATATATGTATATAGCATAAGTGACCAAAAAATATTATCCATATTTTTTAGCTTTACCCTCTATATCCTAAGACACTCTGTTCTCTTGCCATTAATTTTTCAGACAGCGTGTTGAATTTTGGCACTCAACGCCACGCTATGACTATCAATTAGAACGGGAAAATGAAAACATGTTACAAACTTAGGTAGAATCCAACCTACAATCATCGAGCTTACAGTGATACGCTATCTCACTGCCCCGCGATGGATGGATGTGACTTGTGGTTAGGCGATGTCGATTGATCGAAGATGATGTTGGTATATAGTATTATATATATTTAGCTTTTTTATATTTTATTAATATATCTAGATTAAATGTAAATTTATAAAGTAACAGTTATTTATAAGAATAATATAAAATATTTTATCAGTTACTTAGAAAAAAATTTTGTTTAAATAAATAACATAGGTAGGTGGTACTAATAAGGTATAGAAAATTATATATTAAACCTTATTCAATTATTTAAAGTACGAATACCTTAATAGGTTTTGGACAAAAACAAGTATTAAACAAGTAACCAATATATTATATATATTAACATTAAGTATATGCAATATTCTATAATTAACCATAGCGTCTTATAAGGATGTTCTATTCAATTGTAATGCGGATGCACTCGTATTGCATCCGCTTTGATGAGCATATTCATGAAAATTAGTAATATCGCCGGCTTAGAGTGTAAACGTGCTAAATCCATTTTTTTGATTTGTCTTTATGTACCTATTATTCCGTACTATTCGAAAGCATAAAAAAATAGAAAATAAAAAAAATTATAGAAATTAAAAATCAATTTTTGAAATGATAAAAACCTGACAACACATATTCCTCATAATTTGTTTGAAGTCGTTTTTTGTTTCTCCTGATAATTTTCTTCTAGGCTGTTCAACAGTTTTACACTCTAAGACGATATGTTAAATATTAGTATCATCTTAGTAATGTTAGTATCAACGGAGCGGAACGGATAGGCTTTGTGTGGGATATAGCGTGATGCTAAAAAAGTGACTGGTTTAGTAGATCTTTAACGGTATTATTTCATCTATCAATTACTTCGGCAAACAAGACTCGAATGCAAATTGTTAGTATGTTATAGTAGCAATTTATATAATGATAGCGTTTGTAGAGAACGCTTGTAATACAGCTGTTTGAATATTAAGGCAGAAACACAATGAGTATTTAATTCAATCTTACTATCTAGTAATATGTAGATAGAGAAATTGGTTATTTGTTATTAAGTTAACATTAATACTTATTATTTATTAGTTAGATTACAATGGCACCTTTAACATGGGTACTTTGAAAATAAAAGTTCTACAGGATCCTACTATTCTAAAGAAAATGTTTTTTTTTGCATTCCATTCGTCATTTTTCTTCCTAATTTGAAACATCGTGTGTTGAGAGACTGAACTAAACGCCACACCGCCTATTCCAGGGAAATGAAAATAATTAATTTCTTCGAATGAGAATCGAACCCATACCCATTACGCTTGCAATCAGTAGCCGCTACATCACACGGGCCTTAATATTTTATATATAACCTTATTTTGACGTAATATTATAAAAAAATATTTTGATAATGATTTGCTTCATTAAATTCATATAAGTCATTATATATCTATGTTAATATGTAACAATCTATCAAAGTAACTGTTTGCCAGTAAGGAAATGATCTAGTTTGACTGCTCATTACTTTTTGTGTTTCATTTTTTGCGTACCGTTTTATTTGTATTGATTTCGCTCACGACCATCTTTAATGATCTCGAAATAGTAATTTGGTGTTTTTTATAGCCTTGCGATACTTCCTCAATTGTTAAGCCTTGATTGTTCTAGATGTTCGCAACACGATGTAACTTGCTTGTTGCGGAAATTATATAGTTATTCAAAAATAATTTGCATGTTGTAAAAAATATTATAAGCGTATTTGATCTTACAATTAACTTTTTCAAGAATATTCTTTATCTAATCCTTATCTTTTATAATATGGCTTAGGCTTCCCATTTGCCAATGAACGTGATAACTGTGTGGTTCGGATTCCACTGTAAGGAATACTTTTTTTTTAGCACAGCTAATAAATCACAACAATAGGTTTTGTAATTCAAAGTTCTAAGCAAAAGCTGGTGAAAAGAGTTCTCTATCAGTATTTTTATTCATATCTACTTACTTCACAAAATCACAGAAGAGGTCGAACAATCAATGAAAATATATTAAATCAAACTATTTTAAGCGGATGAATCGCGTATATTTGGGATAATTACATTTTTTTGAAAACTCGACATTTCAAACACTTTGCAGTAGTCCGTGGTCACGGGGAGACTGATTAATATTATTTCAGTAACAAAATAGTTTGAACCGGTCGGAAGTATCTTCATAGTAACGGGATATCTTAAAACTGTTCCCAGGTTCCTTCTGCCTACCCGTACGGGATACAGCATGAAACCTTTAAAAGTCGAAGCCAAAAGAAATGTAAAACTATCTCTAAGATACAGACGTACTTATGTAAGATCCAAAGATGTCAGGTTAGACTAAAAGCTCGTATGTACGTACAGCGAGCGTCGCGCTGTCTGCCACATAGTCTACAGAACTCCTAGCGTTTCCTGTTCGGAGTCATTAAGCTTCTAAATACACAAAAAATAGCTCTCATATTGAACGATTTACTAACAGATGATAAATTATACTAGTTTTGATAATCGTCTTATTTGTTTTATTGATTGCAATATAATTTTAAATCTTTTAAAATTAAAAATTGCATATTTTCTAATAAGTATGTATATTTTTATGATTCTATTATGATTTATAACTAACCTCCTTCATATTATTTTAAATAACATTTAGTTTCGATCTCTTATAAAATTGTACGAGAAATAAAAAACTTATTTAACTTTTTTAATCTATGTTACATCAAGAACATAATGTTGTTTATTGAAACTCAGTATCATATTTACATCTTCATTAAATATTTAAATTCTCACTTTTTATAAAATATGTAATAATCTGATCATCAAGAGTTTTTGTTAATAAATAATGCTTATAATATTTTATAATCATTAATATGTTAGACGTATATGGAACTCTCGCGTGATAGATATGTGCAATATGAATAGAAAAACTTTTAATTTAAACGGTCTAAGTATAATTAAACGCCAAATTATTCAACTAGTGTGTGTTTTGCAAAGTCAACTAAAGTCAAATTGGATAAAGTGGAAGGTCACAAGCATGTGCCTCTATACGTACGTAATATTATAATGGTATTGCTAATTTTATAATTGTGTTTTACCAGCGTAGGCGGCGACTCGGACTTCAATAAATATCCCAAATAGATGTTTTGAGTAAATGTTGAACACTTAAGTCAGTTTATTTAATTTATGGTAATGTCGGACTGTTTGCATTGGTCAACAAAAACAATGTTTTTGGGAAAATCAATAATTACTTTTGGAAGTCTTCGTGCTTCGTATAATATTATTATTGCTGTTATAATATGAATTTTAATATATTCCATCAATAGAAAAGGATGGCTTTAAATTTGCTTAGAAGAGAATTAAATCTATAATTGGTTGTAGTTACTTTCTGTCGTAACGTTAGAATATATTTCATCCAATTGTATGGAGGCTATATTAAAGCGGATTTGTGGTTTACCTTTGTGTACGTTTGCACTTTTGTCACCTTCTACTTCAATCACAATAATTCAATTCTATACCTATTGTGTTAATGACACGTGGCAAAAATACTGGATCGAATTCGTGGCCAGCCGGCCATATTCACTTAAATACATTTCAATACAAGAGCCCAAAATTTAATCCCATATTTTGGTATTTAGTCCATTTCAATGGTCTGCAACTGTCACCTTCGTAATGCTCATTTTGTCCAGTTCGGTAAAAGATTTATTCTGCTTCTATTATGCACGTATACGTATCTATAGGGATTACATAGCTGTCTGTGTTAGTGTCGGTCGCTATTATTTGTAATTGGCAAAAGATTTGTCTACACCGTACCGAATTGAGTCGTCTGTATACGGAAATCGAGCAATTTGGCTCTGAATTTATACGTTTCCGATCTATTTAGGGTGTAATGGGTGGTCATTTTACTTGAATATAGGGTGTGATGAATGGTGACGATGGAGGTAAATCGATTTGCTATTGATTTGGAATGGGGTGAATTAGTTTGGGAATTATCGTTATTGTGTCTGTATCATCTGCGGTTTAGTAAGATTGAAATCATATATATTTCGCAGTATCAAGCTGTGTTGTATTCAAAATGGATCAAATAAATTGTTATATGTGTGAAATGAACAATCAATTATAATTAATAATGTTATTATTTATTTAGAGTCTTAACACTATTTTACCAAAGCCTTTAGAGGGAGGGGATTTTCACATGGAAAAATATCTATATTCAGCATTTTTTATGTTGTATGTAAGTGTTTTTCTATATGAGACAAGACAAGTGTACGACTGTACTTTCCCACACGAAGAAATTAAATAATGATTACTTTCACGTCCTCGCTCTGACAAAACTCGGCAAAAGCGCGCCGTTGAGTTTCGCTTCTCAATACCCTACAATACAACGCATGCAATGGAAACAAGAAGTAAAACTTCCAATATAAGGAGAACGACTGCATAGGCTGTCCCTTTGTATATACATACATATGTATACGAGTATACATATAAAATTCTAATCTTAGTCATTTATCCAGACAGGTCCAGATTAGAATATTTAAAACAGCAATACCAGGTGGTCATCGTAAATACGAAACGTCACAAGTAGTTTCTATATCACAATAGTATGGGTTGGCGCCTACCACTGCGAACCACTTTATGGCCTCATCTTTGCCATAACAGATAAACACCGTGTCAGCTTATGGTTTTTATTGGGCTATCGGTTTTATGTTATAGTCCACTACTGGTACGCTCTGTCCTAACAATGTGACGCGTTTATGGCTATTATATGGAGAACATGCGTTGTAATAGTTGACTGGAGAACATGATTATTTGCGTGAGCATTTTGATATATAATTGTTGTTGTTTCCTGGAGGATATAGTCCACGTGATTGTATTGAAAGTAAATTAATAATTACGTAAATCAGTTTCACGCTGTATCCCGCATAGAGCAGGGTGAGCAGAGAGAACATAGTCTCATGACACTCCGTGTTCCACTATCCGCCGAATTTTTCGGGGCATTGCGTGTTGAGTGGCGAAACTCAACGCCGGCTTTACCTTGGAGCCAGAGCAAAGGAAGTAAAAATATCAAATAATTCATTCCCCTGAGTGAAGATCGACAACCACGACACGACACCACCACGACAACCACCAATCCACAACCGTCGCGTTATAATCACATCATTGTGCCTCTTCGCCACGACGGCCTTAAGACAAGAGAAAAATTACATGTAACTGAATTATCTAATACATTAAATTTAATTTACTGCTTACCTTGCAAAATGTGGGGGAAATAGTAAAAATATTTTATAACAAGGAAACGATATTTGAAAAAACAAAAACCCCGACTGCATAAAACTCACTTTTTAGTTAGGATTCATTAGAGTAATGATAATCATGATATACCTTTTTGAAATCCTCGCATTGAGCTCTTGAATTCGATAACCATATTGTGGTATTCGAAACCAAAAATTGTTTTATCACTAAGTAAAATGGCGTCCCACAGCCGCCATAATATTTATTTTTAAATGTCACCTATCTAAGAACACTTGGGTTGCTAAAATTAATGTAACGATATCTCAATTATGTAGATCCGTTCAGTGGTTCTGGAGATATGAGGTAATAAAGAATAGTACATACATACATACAAGATACGTGCAAAAAATATAACCCTTCCTTAGCACTTGGGAAAAATATGACAATATAGTTTCTATATTGGTCCATTATAGTCGATGTGTCGTAATAAAATTAGAACGAGCGCCTAAAATGTACAATACTGAATATTTTAATTACTTTGTTATCTATCTATCTTTATTATCTTATTGCATTGCTATTTTCATTCCTAGAATGTTTCTAATATGGATAGTGCTGGTTGAACAAAAAAATCTAAAGATGATATCGTACAGTCACTTGTGAATTGCATACGCGTGTTCCAGAATTCTCAAGCTAATTTTATTGCTCTTGTGCCCTAAAACCTATTGCTTTATAGCCCTTCCTATTGGTCGATATAAGTGATAACGTTGATTTGTATAACAGATAGTTGAATTGCCGAAATATAATGGTAGTGGATACGAAGCGCGCATAATTGATTAGATCGTAATTCGTTGTTAGTTTAAATTATAGCTTCGTTTTATTAAGCAACTTTTTATAATTTAAGAAATAAATGTTAGACTAACCTTTTCCCAATGTCTTGGGGTAGAATTTTCATTAATTTTTTTTCATTCATGCTGTATCCGGCATAGATCACGGTAGGCGTGTGACATGGCACTTTCCGCTAATTTTGAAGGCATTGCTTATAAAGTGACGGACCACAACGCCGCGCCTTGCATCGGCACCAGAGCGAAAAAATTAAAATATCTAATATTTTATTTCCTCAAGTGGGAATCGAACCGTCGTGCTTACATTTGATTTTGCTTGTGCTCCTGCGACACTGCGATTGCGACTGGTATCTGTTATAAATATGTGTAAATGTATTTATGAAACCTTCTATATATAGATAAGGAAATGTGAAAGAACATTTACGTATACATATGAATATATAAATGTATATGAACGTGACTATACTAGATTTTGTCATATTGTTACTTCTTTGCTTTGATAATAATATGGTAATTAAACATTCTTTAATACGCAATGTAGTGAAATCATTAGGTATAATTATAATTAATTATGAGGCCAGTCGTGGCGCAGGTGTGACTGAAATACCGACTGGTTGTGGGTTCGATTCCCATTTTATATTTTCATTTCTTCGCTCTGGCATCGAGGCAAAGCGCGGCGTTGAGTTCTGCCACTCAACATGGAATGCCTCCAGAATACGGCAGAAAGTGGGGAACGGAATGTCTTAACACTAGGTTCCCTCTGTCTACCCTGCTATGTGCGGGATACAGCGTGAAGCTGATTTAATTTTTATTTCTTTTTTTTTTGTTGAAAGTTACTTTGATTGAAAAAATATTTATTAATAGAAGTTTATATTTACTAAAGAAACAAGGAACCTAGGGAATTTAATATCGCATATTTAGTAATAGAAGATAGAATACCGTTATATCCACAATACAATTATTACTTCTCCAAATTTATTGAACTATTTAAAAAATCAAAAACATTAATCCGTTTTGTCAAGTGGGAATAGAACCTATAACCTGTCGCCTTTACAGTTACACATGCGCCATAAAAGAATAGCTAAACTATTTTTAGAATTGTATAACGATTTCTATACACACATATCAGTTGATAATCAAGTTATAATCTAACAACATAATATGTAACATACACTCGAGACAAAGATAAACAAGAATAATTTGCGTAGTTAGGAGTAGTTGAATGATATCGATCTCTATATGTTTGTTAATCGTAAATAAAGATAGTATAGTGTGGACGTGCCTGCAAATTTATTTCTTATCGACATAATATAGCTATCACTCAAGTCAACACCACACTTTGACTTGACTTTGAAATAAAAAAAAATACTTCTTAAAAAGGATGAAGAGTTAAAAATGTCCGCCAAAAATATTTACTTTGTAGCTAAAATTAACTACCTTTTATACCTCAGTGGGTGAATAGAGCGGTCAGAAACGCCAATGAATAAAGAAGTTTCAAAGAAATGGTCTCTTTTATGATTTGAAGTCTGAATTTATAAGAATCTTATATGTTGCTTTAATTTAATATTTAAGAATTCATGTATATTGAAGTTATAAGCGAATAAATTTATTGAAATTTTATAATCAGTCTTGACTGATAATTAGAATTTACTAGTAATATTTTTATTAAATACCTTTTCATGTTCGGTTCGACCACTAATCACGCAATATTTTTAAGACAGATGAAAAGTGTAAAACGGCGTGTCTTCACTCTATATTCTCTTTCCATTGCCATATACGAAGAAATATAATTCTAAAGAATGTCACCACACGTTTATGAAGATGACATCGGGATCAAGAATTATAAAACGACGTTAACATATGTATATGTAATTATCTATATTATTTCAATATGTACTTTATATTATAAATAAAAGAAATAAGTATTAACTTAAGTAAATTAATTATGTAAATCAACAAAGAGACACTCACCGTATGTGAGGGGAGGTACCTGACACTTAATTAATTCTATTTTTAGGTCAATAATGGATTTATTATAATTAGTTGCACTTTGCTTATCTAATTATAGTTTGAGGCCAGTCGTGGCCCAGGGGCACAAAGTGTGACTGTAAAAATCGACTGGTTGTGGGTTCGATTCCTACTCGAGGAGATGAAATATTTATTGCAATTTCTTCTCTCTGGTGTTGAGGCAAAGTGCGGCGTTGAGTTCTGCCACTCAACACGCAATGCCTTCAGAATTTGGCTGAAAATGGGGAACGGAGTGCCTCAAAACTACTGTCTTCATTCAGAATCCTTCAAGAAGAATTGATTACAAGTAAAAGTTAAGGGTTCGAATAGTCGAACTCAGGATGAAGAACAGGATATAGGACTAAATATACCTATTATAGTATATCTACTCTATTTTTAGTAGATTTGTAAAATTTACTAAAATTAAATATGAAAAATAGCATACACAAAGTAGTCTAACATAAGCAGAGAAGCATTTAACGTATCCTAGAGGTATAAGTGGCATGACTGGCGAATCAGAAGCACTCTCGCGTCGACATAACTTGTTTTTAGACACAATTGCCTTTACGTGTTATTGTGATGTGCTCTGTCACAATTTGAACGCTTTATTTATTTATTGATTGAGCGCTATTGTAAGATGTTGTAGTTGTAGTTGAGGCCACGCTGTGCCCCACAAACCTGTGACTAACGCGACTGGGTTCGATTTCCACTTGATGAAATTCTATATTTAATATTTTCATTTCCACCATTCAACACGCAATGCCTCCAGAATGCGACGAAAAGTTGGAACCGGAAGTATCCTAGCCTAGCGGAGTGTCTTAATACTAGGGTCCCATGTTCCCTCTGCCTACCTTGCTATATGCGGGATACAGCGTGAGATAATAAATAAAACCTTTGTTTTAGTTTCAAAAGTAAGATCTTAAAAAAATAACGGATTGACCTGGATTTCATTCATTAGCGGGAAAATTTATTTATTTAACAAAGATTTTTCTTTTTAAAAAACATACAAAATGTTATACACGAGTAACGAAATTAGTTACTGCATGGTTACACTATAGGTGTATGTATAATAATGACTTAAAATATTTTTTTAAAATACCTACATAATTACTTATAATTAGAACATTCAATTACACTCGATTAATAAAATAAATGCGCAGTTAGTCACTTCAATATATGCAAGTTTGTAAATTTCATAG
>DWGR01004015.1:0-11557 GCA_018247715.1 Heliconius burneyi | reverse complement strand
GGGTACTCTTTCCCTGAGGAATAATCAGGCACTGGATGGCTGCCTGTGTAAATAAAATCAAAAGCTATAGGGGCGCCCCCTAGCGGGGCTCGAACCTCGGCCTACAGCCTTCGATCGGACTGGGCAAAGTAGCTTGATAAGCAGCGCCAAGTTAAATCCGCTTTCCCTTTGGTACACAGACAGATTAATAACTTTATTTTATCTTCCTTGTATTAGTTATAAGTTCTCGCTGGAAATAAATATTTGTAAAGATATTTATTTCTATAGTAAATTAAAAAAGCGATATAGACATTCTTTAATAACATCTTTATTTTATTAAAAGAAATTGGAATTGTTGAGGCTGGGCCACACAGTATATTGACTGGAACTGACTATATGACTATGAAGGTTGAGTTCTCTCACTCAGACAGACATTGCATCTAGAAAATTACGGAATAAGGTAACTTAATATTACATTCCCTTTGCCTCACCTATTATAAGCGAAATGCATAGTGAAACTGAGAAAAGCTGGATTTTTTTATCAAATTGTGAATGTAATGAGAATTGAACTTGATGAAATAAAAGACAGCTGCATTTAAAATAAAATTACTGATAAATAAATGTGCTAATATCTCTTTTGCCCAACACTGTATCCTGCGCACAGCAGGCAGGCAGAGGGGACCTAGAGCTAGGACATTCCATTCCTTGGGATAAAGATATGAAATATTTAATTTCTTCCAGTGGGGATCAAAGGCACAACTTGTCACGTTTACACTCATGTGTATGCCGCAAGTTGGCCTCTTTCCACTTGTTGTGAAAAACGAGCATGTGAAAATATAAACCCATATATTAGGTTGATTAAACGATTAGTAAATACCTCATTCCCGGGGAAGCCCATAAGTTGGGAGGGTGCCTGACCCAGTTACAAAAGAGTGTAACGATCCCTCCAGCGAAACAATGTTGACCCAAATACAGATTTTAGTATCACTCTTACTTACTCTATTCATATCGTGCGTAGTTTTGTCTGATATGACATTTAATAATTTATTTAAGAAAAAAAACAGCTACACACTGTATCCCGCACACAGCAGGAAAGGCAGAGGGAACCTAGTGTTAATACACTCCGTTCCCCACTTTCTGCCGAATTCTGAAGGCATTGCATGTTGAGTGGAAGAACTCAACGCCGCGCTTTACCTCAACACCAGAGCGAAGAAACAGAAATATAAACGTAAATAAATATTTCACTTCTTTGAGTGGGGATCGACCCACAACCGTCGCGTTACAGTCACACCCTTGTGCCTCTGTGCCACGAAAAACTAAATATATAGGGATTTTTTTTGAGAAGTTGAAAACATAGTGTTAAGATATTTCCGTCCTCCACTTTTTCAGTCCACTTGAGTCATAGCGTGTTAAGTGCTGGAACTCAACGCTGCACTTTGCTTCGTTGCCAGAGCGAGGAAATAAAATAACTAAGCGTTTTCTTGCCCCGAGTGGCAATCGAACCCACATTCGCTGCGATTATAGTCGGGAACCACGACCTCAGCCATAGATAATGATTGCTATTTTTCTCTATACGATGTGGAGGGTGGATTACGGGCCTCTCCCTATCCATATATATGTATGCGGCATACAACGTGAAGCAAATCACCCCAATAACTTTCAAGCTCATGACACAGCCAAGAAATGCTATCATCATATGAAAACAAAAACTGATTGTGGAATAAGTAATCAAGGAAATTATTCATCAACACGCTTGATTTAATGTGTCAAAGCATTATGGACGGTCGGGTCGACTGTAGCCTGTTATCAATTTAAACTTTTGGTAATAAAGCGGCGTTGGTTAAAGTGCTATTTAGTGTCGTGAATTGGTGAATTAATCAGGTAAATGTGGGATTTTACGGGCTATTTGTCCGTTTCAAGAATCTCAGGTGTTAAAATCTATTGCTATGATTATCCATACCTATATTAAAAATTCGAAAACTTTTAATTAAAAAAAATTAAATTAACTCTGTCTGTCTGTCTGTCTGTCTACGCAATCAGGTTCAAATCCGTAATCCAATTGTAATAAAATACTCATATAGAGATACTTGAGGTCTCGGGATGAACATAGGTTACTTTTTTTCTCATATTTGTAATATTATCGATATAAACTAATATATTAAAATATTAATTAATTTGACATGCAATGTATCCACCATCTTAATAGCAAACGTCGTTGCTAGGCAACGGCTTGCAAAGTTTGTTTGTTGTTTTAAAAAAACGTTAACCAAGGGTAAGAGTAATATAAATCGATATATGTTTAGTTTAGTCTGAGGCTGTCGTGGCGCAGCAGCACAAGGGTGTGACTGTAACGCGACGTTATGAGTTCGATTGCCACTCGAGGAAGTGAAATATTTATTTACGTTTATATTTGCATTTCTTCGCTCTGCTGTCGAGGCAAAGCGCGGCGTTAAGTTCTGACACTCAACACGCAATGCCTTAAGAATTTGACAGACAGTGCTGACTGAGAAAGACTGCTGTGTGCGGAATACAGCGTGAAGCTGATATGTGTGCGAGTTACGAGCGATACGCAATATGATTACGAGTACTTAGAGTAGGTATCTATGTACGCGCACAGAAAACTTTAGGTTAAACCTTATGAAACAGATACAAAGTGTCCTATCACTTCATCGTTCTTTGGTAGACAGAGGGAAACTGGGAACCTAATGTTAAGATCTCTTCTCCCATCAAGATACTTATGTTTTCTACTTTCCGCCGATTTTAAGGTCTTGCGTGTTTAGCGGCGAAACTCAATGTCATGCTTTGCCTCGTCACCAGAGCAAGGAAATCAAAATATTAAACATTTAATTCTTCAGAGTGAGAATTGAACATATCACCGTCGCACATAAAGTTACACGCTTGTGCTCCTGCGCCACAACTGCCTCATGTCTACCTAAAAGAACTTATAAACGTCTTATCATTGAAACCATTTACTTAAGAAGATTCAAAATGAACTACAACTTGCCAAAAAATTCAAAATCAAAAATCCATCCGCCAACGGAATTTTAAATAATGATCGCTATTAAAAGAACACATATAATTTGTTTTTATGGAAAAATAAAATCAAAACGCTCTCGCCCTACTACAGCGCGGGCTGTCGCCAGTACGGGCGCGCTAACCTCTTTTTATTCTCAGCTTTCTTGACCTAAAATATGAACATGAATATATAAAGTTACGTTAAATACAAGTAGCTTTTTCATCTCTCATACATTTCTGTTGCTCGTCCCGACCTACTTGCTCCGCTATTCTGCTAGTTATCGCGAAAATAAGCTGAAGAAACTCATACAATTGACTAACGAGTTCATTCACGTTTTGGTTTACTTGGCTTATTGATATAATATATTATAAGAGGTGGTTAATTTGCTTCATATAGATGCCATTACGATGCATTTTTGATGTGCGTTGTAATGACTTTATATGTGATTGTTGTAGGTTCGATGTCTAAAAAAAAATCTAATATACAATACAATTATACTTATAAGAAAAATAATTGTTCGGCAGTAATAATTGCGGATACTTAAATGGTTTGCAAAAACTATATAAGCTTTTGGACTGAAACTTTAGCTTTATATTCCTCCCTGGAGCTACAAGTTTCCGAATGTCATAAAAGTTGGTACAGCGGCTTTGATCAGAAGAGTGAAAGAGTCTTACTCTGACAATTGATAGAGTAATAGGAGGACATTGTTGTGTGACCTTAAAGGCCGGCAACGCACCTGTAGTCCCTCTGGGGTTGCACGGGGTCGTGGGCGGCGGTGATCACTTACCATCAGGTGACCCGAACGCTCGTTTGCCTTGTCCTTATACCAAAAAAAAAAAAAAAAAAAAAAAGGTTCCCTTTTCCTTTATGTAACACTAATGCCTTAAGCAAATTTTCCACCCACAGTTGTTTTCAGACCATCACCACCTTGCAAGCGCTTTATGGAACACATGTTAGTAAAAGTTCATAGAAATAACAATTTTTCACTCGAAACGTACGAAAGGTTTGTTGCAATTCTTATAATTTACAAACGAGTGTAGAATTAAATTTTCGCTGCAACTGTTAGGAGCGTGTGGAAAGTGCATTTTAAAAGTAAAATTACATATTAAGGAAGAAATATATAAAATAGTGGTATAGTGAATGGTTCTAGTGGTAATTGTTAAAATTGTAGATTGTAGTTTTGATCTAAGTAAATGACGTTAGAGTATTTTAGCTGTGTTCTTTTCTTATGGCAAGCAACACGTTTATAAAAAAAAAATAATTTACAGAGCATACAGGGTACAAAATCTGTATGCTCTGTGAATTTTTTTTTTATGGAAAAAGCATGGCAAACGAGCGTACGGGTCACCTGATAGTAAGTGATCACCGCCGCCCACGACACCGCGTAACACGAGAGGAGCTACTGGTGCGTTGCCAGCTTTTGAGGTACAGTTGAGAAATAAACGTTTTTAGGAAACGTTTACAAGACTTAAAAGTTATTTTAGTATTTTATAGTCCACTCACCATTATGTTGTCCATAGATTATCAAAAAAATCAGATTCACGCTTTATCCCGCACACGGCAGGGTAGGCAGAGGGAACATAGTGTTAAGACACTCCGTTTCCCACTTTCTGCCAAAATCTGGAGGCATTGCGTGTTGAGTGGCAGAACTCAACGTCATACTATACCTTGACACGAGAGCGAAGAAATAGAAATATAAACGTTGGTAAATATCTCACTTCCTGGAGTGGAAATCAAACTCATAACCGTCGCGTTACAGTCACACCTTGTGCCGCGCGTCCATAGGTAATAATAGGCTATATTATTCCACGTATTATAAATCATAATAGTTTCAACTGTCCTGAATCCTGCAGGCAAAGCAGGTAATGAGAGCTAGTTGGATAAAAAGTAGCTATAGTTCAGCTTAAAAGAAATTAATGTACCCCGAAAAAGGATACTTTTGTTAATTGTTAGGAATTAAACCTTTTCCATTTATTCCTTTCACATATAAAGCTCTTTTGATATAAACATAAAAGCACCTGTAGTGCTTTGTCGTCTATAGAACGAAATTAAGCCTAGAAAGATAGTTTGCGTCAAATTGACAAATCTAGCTTAGAAATATTGATTGGTTAATTGTTACATTATTTGTACCTATATTTTATTAAATACTAGCGGACGCGCGCAGCTTTGCCTGCTTATTTGCACCCTTTGTTCAATGAAATATTTTTAAGAGTCTAAATATAAAATTTTATAGAAATCGGTGAGTCGGTCAGATTTTTAAAAAATCCAAACAATCTCTCAAACTCTATTTCACCTCCTTAGGGTCAAGATTTTTGAAAATCCCTTCTTAGTGGTTGCCCGGATTACAAAAATAAACATCTGTCCAAATGTCACGTTTCTACCGTCAGCGATTACAGCGGTTACTATTTTTTACTTTCATAAAATAACTATATTTCTAGAGTTAAAATAAATAATTGATTAGTATTATGGTAATTTGATCGCGGCGTCATTTTCTAAGATGAATATGTTTTGTATCATAAATTTGTTATTTTTTTGCTTCACTTTTTTGCTTCACGCATATACCCGTAGCAGGGTAAGCACAGGTAATTTCGTGTTAAGACCCCACCTGCCTCCTACTTTTACGATGTATGTTTTCTTTAGCAAAACGAGAAAATAAAAAATTCTTTCTCCCGAGTAGAAATCGAACATATATAAATACTGTATTAGATATACCGTTAGACGATTCAGTCAGAGTTTCAGTGTCAGTGCTGTTGGTTTATAAATAGTGTATTGAAAATATTTTTTATTACATATTGCAGTAAATTCATATAATTCAATACTTCCATTACATTTACGGTCCCATATTATAACCATCGTGTTTTGATAATGATGGCATCGAAAATACGGTTTGTACCTATGCTTCTATACATAGCAGATTCTATACATAGCAGGGTAGATAGAGGGAACCCGGGCACCTAGTGTTAAGACACCCTGTTCCCGTTGAGACATTTATTCTAAGACATTTATACTATTCTGTTGAAAAATAAAACACTCCAAGATATTCGTTTAAAAGATTTTTACCGTCAGTAAAAGCTTATAAATACGAGAGAAATGCTATAACATTATCAAATGTGTTGGAAAAATACTTAACCTTTTATTGGTTTCTTACATACGAGTACTTCAAGATTTCAATATAAATATCGCCTTTCTACGACAAAGTCATTTGAGTTATATCAAGTTACCAGATAACATGAGCGGCTTCACCCGCTTGAACTATATGAATATTTATCAAATATGTTTGTGAAATTATTTTAAATTTAGGGGATATAAAAATCTAGCAACACGTGTTCAATTAAATATATTTATGAGTCTGAATTTAAAATTTTATAAAAATCGCACCTCATTTAAAAAAAACCATACAAACTATCAACCCCTATGTCATCCCTTTAGGGTTGAAATTTTTTAATCCCCTTCTTAGTGGGATGTTCAGATTACGAAAATAAATATCCGTTCAAATTTCACTTTTCATGGGCATTTACGGCTGTGTGTGTGTCTTACTTCAGTCAGTGAGAACATGTCCTTTTATAGATACCATAGATTTTAGTAACCCCTAACATCAAGGCTATCAATAATGATTATACCACCGTTCTGTACCTTACGTTTCCTAGAAGTAAAGTTTCTCTTTGAGTGTTGAGCAAGAAACCTTTAAAGTTTTAATAACATACAAAAACATACAACTTGATATGAATTATGAACACACACTGAGCATGTAATAGCTTATTTATGAGATATTCGATGAACATTTGTAGTTTACCTAAAGATAAACTGTAGTTGTGGATACAAATTCGCTTGGGGTTCAATATAAAATCAATTTCTTGTTAACCCTTAACACGCAATGCCTAGAGAATTCGGCGGAAAGTGAAAATGAAGCTGATTAAAAAAATAATGGAATAAGAACAAAGTGATATATCACTAAGATTCTTTACAGCTATTCTTCAACAACATTTTTAATTTCGTAAATATTAAAAATGTTTTTAACATTTTTTTATTTTTATATGGCAACATAAATGAACAAATATATCTTTTATGTTATATTTGAAACTCTATTTATAGAGTTTAGTTCTCTTCAGTTTATCTAACGTTCGTATAACGTTCTTTCATAGTGCAGTTGATTATTTCCTCTCAGTTATGGTAATTGAAGGCGATTTGTAAAATAGGGCAACCGGTCAACTGCAGCTGCTCTGGAGTAGAAATATCGATTTTATTACACAATACTTTAATTCTATACGAGGAGAAGATATAAGAGAAGTTTTTGTGTTTGTTAAAAGTGAAGGTTCTAGATTTAATTTTTATTATTAAATCATATTTTTAATAAGTAAATATTTATTTTATAGTGTGTCTGATTGTATCCTTGGGAAACGTGAAAACCTGTCACGATGTATCCCGCACACAGCAGGTAGAGGGGACCTATTGTTAAGACACTCCGTTTCCCATTTTCTGCCGCATTCTGGAGGCAATGCGTGTTTGTAGCAGAACTGATGGAACATAATATACTAATAACAACAATAAGTAACAAGCAATTTGTGTTGAATTTATAGCTCCTTCATAGTACCCATTATTGGCTCTTAAGGCAATCGTTACTGGAATCTGCGGTCGTAGAGAGATTAGTTGTTACGGTTGGTGTTAGATAGAGTATGTTACTCTTAGTTTGAATATGTGGTGTATTATAGATGTTAATCGAATAATTTACCACTTGTTTCACTTATGTCAATTAAGGCTGCACTTGGAGACATTTTTTTTTTCAGTTTCACGCTGTATTTTTTACATAGCAGGGTAGGCAGAGGGAAACTGGGAACTTATGGTTTAGACACTTTATTCCTTTACAGATACTTTAATACTCCTCCAATGCCTATCCCTAACATTATATAGCAGCAAAATTTGTTCTTAAATAGAGTTGGCTACGTTTTCTTAATAAATGCATATTGAAATAGTGTATTTAACGATTCAAACTAAAACTAGAGAGACTATAAAGCTGTGCGGATTACGAGAAGCAATTTAAAGCTTATAAATAGGGACTCATTAAGCAATGCCGTGAACTTGAGATAAAAGACTCGAAGAAACAAAAGATATTTGAGTTGTTTAACTAAGCTAAAAATTTCTCTAATCTTGACTTAAAAAGTAAACAATTAAGGCTGTGCAGAAAGTGCAGATCGGAGTGTTCTAACACTAAGTTCCTTCGGCCGATCTTACGCGGTCGTATGCGGGATGCGTGAAAATACATATATTGTGTATTTAAGTTTTAGCAAACTTAACATAATAAGTATACGAGTACGTTCTCAATATGTTTACAAAACGAATATTTTGTCATATATATTACTAAGCTGACCACGCAACAGTACATATTACATACAAACAAATATATGTTTGGAGTTAAAAATGTTTTATGCGACATAAATATTGGTCGCAGCGAAACTCACTTGACGTGAATTGTGCGCATTCGCAGCGACCGTGTCATATTTAAATTAAATCGGGGACCAATTAACGCGTATAATACGCGTTGTCGTTGCCATAGCAACGTGGATGTCTCTTTATAAATATTGTCAAATGCATGGTAGTGTGTGTAATGTATTATTTACTAATCAAATGTACTAAATATAAGCGTTATTATTGAAAAATATCATTGTCGCACCTCTCCTATATATAAACTATAAGAGTGCCAAATTTCATACTCCAAGGGTCAAGAGTCAAGAGGTCCAAAGTTTTTGCTTCACGTATTAATATAAATAGACAAATCCACTAATTATTCAGGTGTCAAGGCAAAGCGCGGTGTTGAGTTCCGCCACTCAACTCTGGATTTCGATGAAAAATTGAAAACGTTAAAAAAATACTTATAAATTTGGTTGAACGCGCTCTTTTTAGAAACTACTAGGGTAGTACCAAACTACCTCATAGTTTAGTTTGGGTAGTTAATAGCTTCAATGTAACCCACTGGTCAGAGCTACTTCGGGCTCTTAGATGTGCCACGTGTCCTACGTAACTCTTCGTTATTTCCAATGATCACACCAGTAAAAGCTAGTTTGATCATATAGACCGTAAAGAACGAGAAGTTATAATTCGGTAGCAGTTGCTTCCATTGAGGCCATCTGAATAGGATGAGTTTGTTAGCGTTTGTGTTTTAGTCGATATTTGCTATCTTTGAGCTTGAGGAAGTTTAACTAATAATATTGGGTTATTAATTGGGTTGTCAGTTCATATGAGAAAAGATAATCTGTAAAGTAATGTCTGTAAAATCCGTGGAAAGTAAACATAATGTAAGTATTTTTTTTCTTATAAAAAATAAATGCCTTAATCTAGCATAGACATAAAATTATGTTGGGTAAATACACCACTGGTTAGGAAAGTACAGCTTAAGGCTACTTTTGGTCAAGGAGAAATTTAAAAACAGCTTTTCTAAATTTATGTACGTAGAGTATTAGTACTATAAGATTAAATCAGCAAAAAATTATATAAGTATACTTATTTTTAATACTATATTTTATTTAATTTCCCGCTTTATCTCGTATACAAGGAAGTGAACAGAGACAATGTAGTATTAGGACTCTCCGTTCTGTGTCCAAAAACGAATAATTTTGTGTTGTGGGTGGAGCTCAATAACGCATATTGTCTACTAGGGCTGTGAGATACTTCATTCCCCAGTTTGGAGTTCGAACTCACAATCATCGTATTAACAGTAACTCACCGTACTATTTCGCCGCGGTAGACTTATTATTACTTAGAGACATTATTCAAGACCTGTTAAAATATTTCAAGAATTTTTAAAATGTCTATTTAGAGAGCAGTAGTTTTATTAGATACCTAAACCCAGATAGCTCAGGGTAAACTAAATTTCAACTGTAATAAGAAAAACCCCTAAAACTAAAAGAATCGTTCACTAAACTTATCTAATAACGAGATTATAAGATTTAGGATATATTTTATTCCATCAGAAATACTCAGCTCCATACATACATCCTTGAAAGGTACACAACAAGTATCATAAGCTGTTTGGCAATAGCTGAACTTTGTAAATCACACCCGCAGTAAGCGGACACTTCGCCACATTGGGTGAAATCAAATGCAGGCTTAAAGTAAATATGTAGTTTGTATGTGGATCGAGGAGTGACTTGATAATGATTATTATTTTTAGCTTCACGCTGTTTCCCGCACATAGAAAGGTAAATAAAGGGAACCAAATGTTAAGACACTCCGTTCTCATTAAGCCACTTCCGATACTCGCTTTCCGCTGATTTTGAAAGCAATGCGTGTTAACTACCGAAACTCGACGCCACGCTTTACCTCGTTACTAGAGCGAGAAAATTTTTTTTTGTGGATTCAAATTCGAAGTTAAGAGACAAAATTATTTCTTTAAAAATTGCCCAGAAGGTGGGAACGGAGTGTCTCAGCACTACGTTATGAGTGTGAAGTTAAAAAAAAAACAAATTTCAAATCATTTAAATTTCAATTTGATTCATTTTAATTACTTGTAGAATGTAATATTATTACATTACATTGCATTTAATTTTTTTTTTCGAACTTGACATTAATGCTGTTAGCCTTTGTGGCTTTTACAGCGACACCGGTTGGTTAGGGAAGAGGGTGCTCATTCCCTGAAGAATAAACAGGCACTGAATGGCTGCCTGTGAGAATAAGGTCAAAAGCTAAAGGGGCGCCCCCTGGCGGGGCTTGGACCTCGGCCTTTAACCTTTGAGCGGACTGGAATACAATAAAATTAATTTACTTGCATATCAATAAATTACAAGTATGTATATCATATTGCTTAACGACACAAACGGGTGAAACAAGGTCGTAATAAAACCGTCACCAGATATTAATATCTCCCTTCATACATCCGACAGTACCACAAAGGGTATGTGACCTTCGGACCCATTATATGTTTATAGAATTGCAAATTACAGAGATTTAATATGATGCTGCCTCACTGCACCACCACGGTCTCAATATCTGGTTCTATTTTATATATTCATCACTGTACGAATACCGTGTAAAATAATTGCGAATATATGTATACAACAATAAATTATAACAATGAAATCAAATCATCAACTTCACGCTGTATCCCGCACACAGCAGGGTAGGTAGAGGGAACCTAGTGTTAAGATACGCCGTACCCACTTTCTGCCGTATTTTGCAGGAATTGTCTGTTGATTGGCAGAACTCAACGCCGCGCTTTTGCCTCGATACCAGAGCGAAGAAATGGAAATATAAATTCACATAAATATTTCATCATAAGGGTGTGACTGTAACGCGAAGGTTGTGTGTTCAATCCCCACTCGAGGAAAATTAATATTTATTTATATTTTCATTTCCTCGCTTTGATGTCGAGGCAAACAGAGCGGCGTTGAGTTCCGCCACTCAATACGTAATGCCTCCAAAATTCGGCAGAATGTGGGGGGTTGAGTCCGTGTGATCCCGGCCTAGAATTGGATCACCCTGGTACTGATGGTGTCGTAAGAGGCGACTAAAGTACGTGTGGTAGAGTCACGTCGCCAGCAATGGCAACGCGCATGGGCAGACTCGACCGGA
>DWGR01004014.1:0-11558 GCA_018247715.1 Heliconius burneyi | reverse complement strand
TGTTACATTTTCACGTAAAATGTAATGAGCGGATTTAGATGAATCTTTCAAGTAATAGCCTTTACATCAGAATAACACATAGGCTACAATTTATGTAACGGCTTCGTATAATTGGGATGTACGAGTAACATATCAACGAGCTTAAGCGGGCGTCGTTAGTAGCATATATATAAATATGCTGGCAATCAATTAATAAATAATTATTTTTGTATGGTGTAATGGTTCTTTTATTTTATTTTATTTTTATTTTTTTATGGAAAAAGCATGGCACACGAGCGTACGGGTCACCTGATAGTAAGTGATCACCGCCGCCCACGACACCGCGTAACATCAGAGGAGCTACTAAGTGCGTTGCCAGCTTTTGAGGTGGTTGGGCGCCAGAGCCCGGCATTACCTAATGCGAAACGCAGGGGCATAAAGCCACTACTTCACGCCGGTTTTAAATGCCGGGGGTGGTAATGATCCGGTCGAGTCTGCCCATGCGTGTCGCCATTGCTGGCAATATATATATATATATATATATATATATATATATATATATATATATATATATTTATATATGTTTGGTGCGATATACGCCAATGGTAACCAGCCACTGGGTGTGATTTTTTGCCATCTTAAAGGACGTGGAAAAAGGGGGGATCCAGTGTTTCTTATAGAAAAGACAAGGCCAACGAGCAACTTATTTTTTAACTTATAAAATTAAAGATTATAAGCAACCAGGTAGGTTGCTTATAATCTTTAGAATTCGCTTTATAGGTATTGAACTGATATAATGATCTACTCTGGGTTCTATTGTCATATTTTTCATGCTTCCGAGACCAATCTGGTCTCTTCTTGTCTAGTTATACTGAGGTCCATACATGTGTGCGCAACATGTGGGATATGATGTTGGACAGGTTATCGACCGTGTTCAGTCCCCAGAGCACTGTTTTAGTTCGTAAGAGATGTTATTGGATATTGAACTATTAGAATTTGTTGCATTTCAAAAAATGTATCGGTTTTTGATTCTTGTGATTCTTTTTAATATCGCACTTTTCTTTTTTAATCTTATTTTCTTTGCAAAAACTTTTTGTATGTACATAACAACAGTTTCCTTCACTTTTTCGTACTTTCAAACGTTATATCTCGCATTTAACGGGGTAGGAAACTGAATGTTAATACATGCTGTTCTCTATTGTTACACCCAATTTTAGATACATTTGCGACAGATTCGTTACCATATTTATTTCCTCGTTATCATATCGAAGAAATGAAAATATAAAATAAAATTCATTCCTTCGACTGGAAATCGAACCCACAAACGTACACTGCTTACGACTGTAAGCCTCGTGCTCCTGCGCCACGACGGTCTAAAATAATACAATATTGTATTATATTGTCATATATTTAATTAAATAATCACTTAGACAGACGCTATAAATGTTTAAAGCATATCAGATTTATCCCTTGGCAAGCAGCCAGACGCAACAAGTTATGTTTAAATTCAACCGCTCCGATATGTTGTGGGGGAGCTGTAGAGTGGACTTGACGATTTTGGCAGGCTTTTTGAGATAACGAGCCAATAAATGGGTACGTCAGTTAACTATTATGTAGAACAGCAAGTCAACAGATGAATACGTATATAAATATATATTAAACTAGGGCTTGCCTGTGGCTTTGCTCCTGTTGTGAAATGGAAATAGCTATGAGTTGGGTCTGACATGTTCCTAGTCCCGAAAGTAACGTTGATTACATCAGAGATATGCATTTGGGTTATATAGAACCGATTTTTTCAGCCCTTAGCGGTCCACTGCTGAACGTAGATCTCCTATATTGTCCAAAATAGTTTTCTTTCCTTAGTGTGGAAAAATATTTTAAAAATGTTAAATGTAATAGCGTGCTCTACTAAACAAACTATTCTGCTTATTTTTTATAATATTAATTATCGATTTGTTTTAACGATTTACACTCAGTCAATGAAAGTTAATATTTTATTATTAGTTAACTAATAGGTACATATAGTTATTATTTTACATAAATATTTTTAACTAAAGGAAATTGAATTGCCATATTCAATGTCATAAAATAATTAAAATGAGAATAATAAACAGTGTAGAGTGCTAAAAAAGCTTGTTGTTAAAAACCAAGTTGTTAAAATAAAAGAAAATAAAGTTATCGCAAATAATCACGTAGAAAATTGAACTCGCAATTATAGAACCAAAGTATACAACTCTGAAAACGAATTAAATATTACCATTCACTAAGTTTATTTAAAAAGATCTCAGCGGAACTACGTCTAGAGTTGGGAGGCGGAAAGTTTTTACATTCCGCATAGTGGAGTTACGGACAGTAACTAATGATTAGTTGGGACCTAGAGAAACTATGGCGCGATTGAAAAAAAAAGATTACTTTAACTACTTTTCTTATTCAGTTATTTGATTATGGGAATTTGACTTGGGAGACAAATAAAGAAATCTATCATAACCAAGAAAATGATCAATATAACATCTTATTCAATTAATTAGGTACCTACTGAGTGGGAATTTCTAACAGTATATTAACATGGAAATTTTTATATCTATTGTTTGTTTCAAGAACAGATTTTACCAAGGTTGTGATTTCGATTCCTACTTGGAGGAATTAATTTCTTCATTGTCTCGCTCTTGTAAGAAGACAAAGCGCGCCGTTGAATTGTGCCACTTACATACTTAGTAATTAATGCTTCAACAGTTCGATGGAAAGTGGCAAACGGAAGTGTCTTAATGGGAACGGAGTGTTTTAACATTAGGTTTCCTTTAAAACAATATTGTTGTATAGAAGGCGATATCATAAAAATATTAATAAACAAAACTTACTGTTACTACAAAAACCAATTAAAACTTTTAAAATTAGTACTAAATTCAAAGTAATTACTACTTGAAGTTAAAAATGAAGTACAGATTTATCACGTTTGTTGTCACGCTCCGTATACTTGAGAAGCTTTAAAAGGCTCTCGAAGAACTTCTTAGCTTCATGAAACTTGTGTATGGTTATTCACAGTTATATATGCGAGTATGTACTGGTGGATTAATATCTTTTGATATTACGAAGTTCGTGTATTGGAGTTATAATTATGTTCTTTACAGCGTTTGGTTGCGTAAATAAGTGTTGGTTTAATGTTGTTGTTTTTGTTTGAGATTATTTTTTTATTAATACGTTTTGAGGCACAAGCGTGTGATTGTAAACGTCACGGTAGTGGGTTCGATTTTTACTTGACGGAATGAATTATTAAACAAATAATTTATTCCTCCAAAGGGAGATCGACTTCGCAACTGACACGTTTACACGCTGGGCCACTCCCCTATACATCCCGTATAGCAGAGTAGGTAGAGGGAACCCAGTGTTCATTTCCACTCCGTTTCAACTCCGTTTTTCCTTAAGACACTTCCGTTTTTTTATAAATTAAAATAGAAACAATATGAACCTACTTTAAAATACTTATATAGATAAGATATGCGTCTCTGTACAGACTTAGTTAGTCTTGACTAAGACGTCTTTACCTACACAAGAAAAAAAACAGTTTGTATTTTTAGTAAGGATCCCATTTTATAAAATTTATTTTTACAATATAATGATAAATGACTTCCTCCTGTCCTCCTCTATCGTTCATTTAATGAATAAATATAGCCTTAGTGTAAGGAAACTTATATTTACAAAGGAAAAAGTAATAATTTGTTTTAAGTAGATAATTTTTCGATTTTTTTAAAAAAACATAATTTTTATTTTGTAGAATATAGCGAACGAAACTTTATGTAAATGGTGATCAATATAATGTATTGATCACTATTTATATCAGTCATAGGGCGTAGTTATGGCTGCCAAGAGTAATAAATAATAAAAATAGCAATGCAATTATTATAACCCGCGTATCCCGCACACAACTGGGTTGGCAGAGGGAACCTATTGTTAAGAACCATTCCCTTCTTTCTGCCAAGTTCTGGAGGCATTGCGTGTTAAGTGGCAGAACTCAACGCCGCGCCTTGCCTCAACACCAGAGCGAAGAAATGAAAATATAATCGTAAATAAATATTATTAAATCAAAAGTCGTAAATTGTATATATTTTTTCTACCAAAAAAGAAAAAGGGAACAGCACAGTAATATAAAATTGGCTAGGCGTTGATTTTTAAAACGTTTAATTCAATTCTCTATGAGGCAATGATTCGTGGCTCGAGAGGTTCTTATTAAAATTTCGGGCCGAGCCAATCTCAATGGGCCGTCAATTGGAACAAAGCGACGCTAATTATTACGAGACTCGTCGTTAGTCAAGAACTCATTATTTGAGTTTAATGAAAAATATGTTGAATACGTCTTCTGTTTCGTTTCAGCGCTTGGAAAGTTATTTGTTTGTGAATAATGTTTGCGAACGTGTCTGAAAGACTACAGTCTGTTAATGTATTTCTGTTTTTTTTTTTCGTTTTAAGACGATTTATTTTTATTAGGTTCACGCTGCATACAGCGTGGTGGGCAGAGGGAACCTAGACGCTTCGTTACAGATTTTTTTTTCAGCATCCCCCATGTAGCACGGTACCACCTCCGTATTGCGTATTAAAATGCTGAAATTAACGATGTGCTATGTCGTGTGGAAACAAAAATATTTGATTTCCCTGAGTGGAAATCGAAGCTACAACCGCGAGCTTACAGTCAGATGCCTCTATTATTTTATAATATTGTATATCCCCCATTCATAGAGCCACTACTATCATATAAATAAGTTTAACTGCACCTTTATTATATTAACTCACGCAGGTTTCTTACTAGGTTTTATTTAACGTACCGTGTTGGTGGTTGGTGTATATGAAATTTTGCAAGCTCAATTTTCTACCCACTTCCTAGTATCCCATTGAGCTGAAATTTGGATGGCCAAAATGAAGAAAATGGCAGATTACATTTTTTTAAACAGCCCACTTAATATAAGCATCGATCGAATAACAGTTGATTTGTAAAATACTATAAATCATGAAATTAATAAAAGCTTGTTTTTAAAAAGGTTTTTTAATTGATAATTTATTATATTATTATACTTACGTGGCGCAGTGGCACAGCTGCTTGATATAAACGCCACGCCACGCCACTGTTATACTTTTGATTTTTATTCGGGGGAATGAATTCTTTTATTTTTGTCTCTATCTGGTAACAGAGCAAAACAGATCCGCAAGAAAGACATCTGTAGAGAAACTTCAATGTACCAACAAACATACATGTACATAGATATATAACGTATACGATTCACATCTTGAACTTTTAAGCTGCAAAGTTGCACAAAACAAGTTGGCATCAACTAGCTACGAGCCTCGAGCTTCATGTGCAACGAGATTATAACAGGAAGATGAATTCCGATGGAGTTGGCGACAGCTTGTTCCACTTCCACTTTACTGAGGACTTGTCTAGTTTAGGTTGTTTTTGTTTTGTATATCTTGAAATATAATTAAATATTTCTTGTTTTCAATTTAAAAAATAAATAAATCTTCTATGGGTATAAAGTATACGTAATGGTGGTTAAAGTATACGTATGTAACTATAGTAAAATTCCACAAGTGATTTTAGTGATTTTTGCCATTTGAAAAAATTTAAGATAAAATTTATATTATTAGGCAAAGATTACTTACTGTTCAAATCAATGCTACTAATGTAAATTATATTTAAAAAGTGCAACTGTTGAGTTTCGTGAGGGCGCTTCTCAGCAGAATTGCTTACCGAACTGGTGCACGGTGGTAGCTGCTTATAGGACTGATACTACTGGCATATCTATGTTATTGGAAAAAATTAAAATACAGTCTTAAAGCAGTATCAGCAGTGTCTCACTTCCGCTACCGCATATTTAATAAGTTATTTAAAAGACATAGGGGGGCAGAAATAACTTAGTATTAAGAGACATTTTGCGCCCGATTTTCCAAAAACATCGCGTTTGGAGTGGGGCAACTCAACGCCGTGTTTTAACAGGGCGAGAAAATGGAAGTAATCCATTATATACGGCCTTTTAGTAAGTTAAGTCCAGTCATTCCTCAACCACTTTTCAACCATTTAGAGGTATCTTTTTTTTATATTTGACAAAATGCATTTTACAACTTTTTTATGTTTACTTAAGTAAAAAAGTCCAAGTCAACCAAAAGCTTAATAAATTAGTCATATTAGGCAAATGAATCCTCCGTCTTTTTGTTTTCGCGAAGAAATCTTAATTAAGCTGATGAAATATGCCACTACTTGCATTTAATGAAAGATGCTACGTTTAAAAGGCGGGGATAAGTTTGCACATTTGTTTTAACTGAATTGAGTACCAAAGTTTTTATTTAAAATATTTTTTCTTGAACTTTCTGAACATTTCGTGGCGTAGAATAGCCATGATTAGGGTTCGATTCTCGTTAGAGTAAGTTAGTTATTTATATTTCCTTGCTCTGATAAGCTGTGACTCTCCGTAGCAAAAATCGATTCAAAATTCGGCGAAAAGTGGGAAATAGAAAGTTTTAGCATTAGGTTCCTTCTGCCTACGCTGTTCCATATCTACGCAATATACCGTGAAGCAAATAAAAAAAAAGAAAATGGAGATTGAATCAATATAAAAATTTAAAAAAAAAACAGTTTCACGCTGTATCCCGCACACAGCAGGGTAGGCAGAGGGAACTTAGTGTTAAGACACTCCATTCACCACTTTCTGCCGTATTCTGGAGGCATTGCGTGTTGAGTGCCAGAACTCAACGCCGCGCTTTGCCTTGATGCCAGAGCGAAGAAATGGAAATATAAATTTAAATACATATTTCATCTCCTCGAGTAGGAATCGAATCCACAAACTCGAAGTCACACTTTGTGCCCCTGCGCCACGACTGGCCTCAATATAAATATCATTCAACATTAGATTTTATTGTAATAATAATATTCCCTTACAATTTGATTGCTGCCTTTCCAACAATCTAACTGTGATAACAAACATTCATATTATAAATACAATCAATATTTCAGAACGTTTCTTTAAGATTTCGAACCAAGTACCGCCGTGAACTAACTAACATACGAGTATCCCAACAGTGCTATAGGTAAGTCAAAAATATATTCTTAAAATCTTCAGCTTCAAAGATTCATTTTGTTCAAGGGTCATCAATTTAGACGCTTACATATTTTTCCTTTAAATTACGAACTCTGAAAAGTTACTTTGCCATTTAATTTAGGAAAAGAGTGACCTTGTTTGTACATTAGAGATATTGCCTAAGTTTTTTTTATTGTTGTAGGCAAAATAATAAATAATAATAACCGATGTTTTTCTGTGAGTTTGCTTGAGAAAATTTATGTTAACGTTCGAGTATAGTCGTTATTGATTCTTTCAGCCGTAGATTATTTATTCGATGTCAACATTTTACAATCTATTCCATATAAACTAATGGCATGTTTATTTACTTACTGTAAAGAACTACCAGAGAATTAAAATTATCATTTCGTCGCTCTGGTAACAAGACAATGCACAGCGTTAAGTTCCGTTACCGTTACGATCCATTAAAGCAGTGCTATCATTTACATATTATTGGTATATTGTTATATTGTAATATTAGTGTGTACATAATATATGTAAATATTTACTTGATAAATACTAATATTAACATATAACGAAAATTTGTGCACTTAAGTATATCCCTATAGACGTATTTAACTTATAGAGTTATCTAAAGTTTACGATTTTCCAATGATTGATTACTTTTGTATTGAGGAAACGGAGTACAAAGATGTAAAATTGCTATGGATATGACCGAGAGAGTGATTTTTACATACATAATATGTTACGATTAAACTCTCCACTCGCCTTCAATTGATTTGAATTGAACCATAACGTACATTATTCCCCTATTATAATGTAAATGTAAATGAACAATATATAATTATATATTGTTTATTTGTAATCCTCCATTTCACCCCATTCCGGAAATGGCGCGTTGGGTGGCGATCCCCAACTTAGCATGTAATGTCTCGAAAAAAGAGCGGGGCGTGAAAAACGGAGTGTGTCTATTTCAACTCTTCATTTCCCATTATTCGCCTAACTTTCGAGATATTGCGGACTCAGTGGCGGAATTTACCGCCGCACTTTGCGTACTTAGTGAGGGAACTAACACGAACATTGCGTTTACAGCCCGATATAGTCCCACGATGTTCCCAATTCAAAAAGGAGAAAGGGGGACTTTCTCTTATTATAGGTAAAATTTGAAGAGACTTTCAAACTATCCATCATTTAATATTAATTCTGAAAATTGCCTTTTTCACGCGACACAAGTGTCCTTTCAAGTAAAATGGTCGCAACACATCTCCGACCGCAAGTATTCTTCGAAAACTATCAATCACGCGTGGGTTTAATATCGGTCTTGCGATTGACACGACCGGTAAACGCGTATAATGATAGGAGATTTTTATAATACACGATGTTTTAATTTATTTTTATTGGCTGTTAGCATTTATTGAGGCCGTCGTAGCGCAGGGGCACAAGTGTGTGACTGTAACGCGACGGTTTTGGGTTCCATCTGCTTACCCTGCTGTGTGCGGGATACAATGTGAAGCTGATCTATTTATTTTTATTTTTAAACTTTTAAAAGGTCGTCTCTATTTCATGAGAATGAATTATTTTATTTCCTCGTTCTAAGAAAACAAACTGCAGCGTTGAGTTCTACCATTCATACTACAATGTTTCGACAAATTGGGTTGGACGTAAGGAGCAGTGTCTCGGTCTGATGTCATCTGATGTCTGATCTCATTGTCTGTATGTTGCAAAAAGCTAAATCAATACTAAGGAACATTTTATTTATATAATACACACATAGTGACATATTCTTCACGATTGTAATAGTATGACTTTTGCCACCATAATAGGCTTGAAAACCGTTTAATTTAAAGATTTACTTATACTGATATTTTATGAGAGTATCACGACTGAAATTTAATGAAATTAATTCCATTCAATCATTATATTCAATAATAATTATAATTTAAATAGAATCATTCCCCTGAACAGAAATCGAACTCACAACTATGGTGTTTACATTCATATGTTGTGGCACTACGCCGCGTTTATTGATTATATATCGATATATTTCGCTTATTATTGATATCTATCGCTCTTTTATTTCTGTATTCGTATATCGTAAGATATAAAATCTTGAACGAAGAGGCGGAACCATCAATCAAGGTTCAGGACTGGAGACGCTATTGTCATATGGTTTTTCTACTCTGTGATTGAACGTATCGACTGCCGAACTACAAATTCTTGGAGATTAGTGGATATTGGCTTTCTTTTGGAAAGGAGAATAAATAAAAACTATTTTTACGTCGATTTGATGATTTTGTGCGCTAATTGGGAGATTTTTCTAAATAACAGAAATATTTTGAATTCTATAAGCATTCCTTAGAGTACGGGGTTCAATTTGAGTGGATATTTTATTAGCTTCACGCTGCATATCTTCTATAGTAGAGATAATTTAGTATTAAAACACTCTGGTCCATATTTTTTGCACAATTTCGCACATTGCCCTTTGGAGCGGTGGAATTTGAACTTCTTACCACAGCGAGAAATTAAAACTAATTTATTTCCCCAATTAGTGTTAAGACCATGGCCATCGCGTATGACCAAGATCTGTAAAAATTTAAGTAATTGCTTTATCAGCCTTATATATTCTATTCTATTTTAATATAAGTCAATAAGACAATAAAATGACATGACAATTTCTTAAATATCCTATATTTTCGTATCACAATTATCACGTAATATTTTTCATAAGTCCGTTGGGGGTAATATAATAAATAAAAGGAAACTGCCATAAGTAACGATAGCCACAACTCATAAAACAAGAGGCCTTAACTTTATTTTTCCGAATAAAAATATTTTGGAATATTGTATAGAAACAGATTTACTTATCCACATATTTATTAATTCCTGATATCTTTATTAAGTGGAATGAAAATTTAGTGATGATATAATCATGTCTTTTATATAAAAAAATTAGAACTAATCCAATGACAGCGTCGTGGTGCAGTAGCACTCTATAAACGTCGCACTCAGGTAAACGCTCTGATAATAAGACAGATCGCGGCGCTGATTTGCGTAACCTGAACTAAGGCAGAAAGTGCCCCCCCCCCCTTAGCACACTCCGTTCCCCTACTTTCTGCCGAATTCTGGAGGCATTGCGTGTGAAGTGGTAAGACATTTGTCTCGATATAAAAGCAAAGAAAATGGACCGTTTTCGTTTTTCGATTGAGCAGTATGCTGTTGGCCTTATGGGCCTCTACAGCGTCACCGGGCTTTGGAAGGCCGAGCTAGAAGAGCTCTGACCTTGGCATTGAAAATGGAAATATTAATGTCAATAAATATTTCATTTCCTCGAGTAGGATCGAACGCACAACCGTCGTGTTACAGTCACACGCTTGTGCCGCTGCGCCGGCCCCCGCCTATTAATTTTAACTATATAATTATTTTTAAAAAGTCCGAAATTATTAATATGATTGTAAAACAAGTGTCCCTACGGACACTGTTCTCAACTGACGGTCGATGTTAGCCATACAAGATTATACACATATTATACATATAAGGTATATTTAAATTTACAGTTGTAACAGTTTATAAATTAAGTAAAGGTATATTCTATTTACAGTTAAACAAATGACAAACATGTAATTTGTTTATCTGTCAATTTGAACCGATGATAAAGGAAGATATAGCAAGTATGTTATGGTTACCATCAACCATTTTTGTTATTTTTGCAATGAACGTGAATAGAATAACATCTGTCACAGTTGAAAGAAAAAGGAATTTAGCATATAAAGAGATAACGAGAATAAAAAAACGAAATAACAATTACCATATCCATTCACCAATTCCGTTTGTCGAAACAAATGCCTATTCTATATAACAACAAGCACTGGATTCTTTCCCTCGGGACCGTCGTATAATTGCGATTTTCTTCATGTTTCAGAAGAAAAGCTCGCGTAAGCCCGAAATATTGACTTGGCGAATAATTTTATCCCCTTAATAAAACGGGTTGTTAGCTTCTGTTACGTAGCTGTAATAGAGTTGGACGCGTGACGTGATTACTAGTATATTGATAACGGTGAGGGTAGTTACATGTCGATTCAAAATTGTGGTAACTCTTTAATTAACTATTTTTCTTACATCCTTTTTCGAATAAGAGGGTAATGCTGCTAGCCTTATTGGCTTTTACAGCGATACCGGTTGGGTACGGATGTCACTGAAGAAATGCAAGCACTAAGTGGCGCAAAGTAAGGGCGCCCCCTGCGGGACTTCGAGTCCGGTGTTCCGGTGAGTCTCGGTGGCTTGCGGCCGTCGAGTGGAATAGAAACTAAGGAAAATTTTTTTTTCACTGGTTACTAAGTAAAATTGCATCATAATTTTTTTCTAGCCTGATTGGAAAAATATATGGAAAAATATATTATCTAATGCTGTGTCTAAAAGCAAACAATTTTTGATAGCTATCGTATACTACTTTGCTATTGCTACGATAAAAATAATATATTACAAAACACATTTGGCAAAGCCAATCTCAATTTCAATATA
>DWGR01004013.1:0-11559 GCA_018247715.1 Heliconius burneyi | reverse complement strand
AAGTAGTGCAGCTTAGTTTTTGTTATCAACAATCGATCGTGTACCTTATGCGAAGTGAATGCTGGGATTCTGTGTGCTTTGGCGAGCTGCTGGCTAGTTTAAAAATTTATGTGTTTGGAAGAACTTGGATAACTACAAAGTGGTTTCTTAATTAAATGGGTTGAAAATATGTTAACGTTATGAATCAGAACCTAAAATAAGTATAATTGTAATTCAAATTAAATTAATCAGCTTTATGCTGTATCCCGCACACAGCAGGGTAGGCAGAGGGAACCTAGTGTTAAGACACTCCATTCCCCACTTCCTGCCGAATTCTGGTGGCATTGCGTGTTGAGTGGTTACCTCGTACGGCGATATTATTGAAATACAAGTGTAATTGTATTTTAATAATAATTATAGTAATTATTTATTTAAGTAACATTTCTCTAAAATCATGGTAGATCTTTTTTTCTTTCTTCTATCTTTTTTTTCTAACCAATAAAAAAAAATTGAATAATAATATTACTACAAGACAACCGAAAATCGTAAAAGAAATCAATTATTTCATTTCTTTGTTCTGGTGTTGAGACGAAGCGCGGCGTTGAGTCCCGCCACTCAAGACGCTATGCTGCCAGAATTCATCAGAAAATGGAGAGCGGAGTGTTTTAACACTAGGCTCACCTACTGCCTACCCTGGAACGTATGGGATGCAGCGTAGAACTGAAAAACAAATTAATGAGACACACGAGATACTATATAACTTCCCATGTAACTTGCACCAGGTGTTTCCGGATACGTTCGCAGCTCCTGGATTTTTATTCAAATCCTTTGGGCGCCGACGGCGATACAAAAACTCTTTGATAAATTCATCGAACCCTGCAATGTTAGCTTCAAAAAGTTTTACTCCAAAATTTTCACGATCGTTCTAGACGTACATTCTTTATTGTACCTGTGTACTAATAAAAGTTGGAAAAGTGAAGTTTGTTTTGTTTTTTGTGCAGGAAGATATTTATTGTGTGTTATATACTTGCATATTCACTGGTCATACCTGGTGCAAAAATGATATAACGCTTAGAAAATATGACAGATTATTCCATCAACTTGTTTTTTTAGGGAAGCAATTTAAGCATTTTGCATAGGTAATAGACCTATGCAAAATGCTTAAATTGCTTCCCTGATTTTATCTATGGAGGCCAGTCATGGGGCAGGATCGCAAGCGTGTGACTGTAAAGCTAGTAGTAGATAGTAATGGGTTCGATTACCACTCGAAGGAATGAATTATTATTTATAAATATTTTCTCATTTTTTCCTTCTGGTACCAACGCAAAAGAGTGTATCGGAGTTCCGCCACTCAACATACAACGCCTGCAAAATTCTACGGGAAGTAGGTACGTAGGGTTGTAGCCTGCATATAGTAGGGTACGTAGCCCTAAGTACCCTACTATTGCTACAATGTGAAACGAAAAAAAGTAGATATATGTATGTTTATGTTATGTATATGAAGGTTAATAAACATAAAAATTAGGATCATAATCAAAATTTATTACTTCAATTTAAAAAATTCTTACTAATATCCACATAATACCAATATCTACTAAGAAAATAAACTTCACACTTTCGTCAGACGGTACAGACTACGAATATAAAAACAAAAAGGAAGCTGACAAGAACTTTTCGCACGCAGCGCAGAAAATCAAAAAACGAATCAAAGATATTAGAAACTTAAAGATATTAGCCGGCAGCTAAAGCATGGCCAGCGCCGAAATTCAGTTTGTCCAGCGAAATAGCTGCTGATGACGTGACGTAGAAAATTACCTTATTTACGATACCTTTATTATCTACGAGTATATGTATGGGAGTCGTAAACGCGAGCTGAGTCTTATCTGATATGTGCTGAATCTTAGTCGTGTGGGGAGAGGCACTTTCGTATGACCGATTTTCGATTTTCTTTGTTAATTTCTTTTATTACATGAAAAATTGTAAGTATACCTTTTGTTGTAATGGAAAATGAATTCGTAGCGCAGTATGCTCGTACCTGACTGTAAATTATAGCAGTGGGTTCGAAACCTATCGTATAAATGATTACGTGGAAAATATTTTCGGATGAAGTCAAACAAAGCGTTAGAAACATTTTCCTGCATAACCGTGCAGTCAGAAAGACTTGAGTCTTTTTGACAAACTTGAGAGTTGAGTGGCCAAACTCAACGCCACGCTGCATCTCACTACAATTTATATCTACCTATAATAAATCTGTAGAAAAGTCGTTACTGTACATTGAAATTATTTAAAAATAAATTAGTCAGGGTGTTAAAGGTCAGCTAACAGAATCCATTTCCAGTGTTTTTGGAATTTTTGTCTGTTGATGTGAACAAGTACGTAAAAAGTACACAACAAATTCAAGAAAAATTTGATATATAAAATTACTATTAAATCAGAGTAGGCCTAAGTTCTTATTTCATTGTAATCGCTTCACTCTATCAAAAGATATAAGTATTTAACGTTTTCAAGAAGTTTATATTTGAGATAATAAAAATAGGTACATGTAACGCTCTCTATTGACGAATAGTAAGAGTTAGTACTTACTATCACTTATTGTTCCCCCCTAGTGGAGACACACTTTAATAAACAAGCCAAAACTAAACAAAAACAAACCAAAATTGGACAACCTACCCACCAAACAACACTAGCAGCTAATGTACCAATGCACGACATCAGCATCATAAACCAGATCAACAGCCAGTTAGGACGACTGATGATGCTGCATCTGGGTCGTATTTCGCAGAAACTGAAACGAATAGACGGGCGCGCCGCGATCTGCCGCTAAATGACGTCATTACCGCCGTACGGACGACTGTAAAGCACAATACCTGTGTACTGAAAGCGTAACTAAGGCTTGGTGTAGAATGGTGGTTGGGTGCGTTCAGTTTTATGTGATAACTAGCTAGAGGCGTAAATGCGGCTTCGCCCGCTTATATTTTTTTATTGTATTATACTCGAATTATATAAAAATCTTCAGCAGTTCAGAAGTTCTGAGGTGTGGAATAAACATCCATCATCACAAACTTTCACATTTAATATTAAATCAAAATCAAATCAGCTTCACTCTGTATCCCGCACGCAGCAGGGTGGGCAGAGTGAACCTAGTGTTAAAACACTTCGTTCCGCACTTTCGCCACATTTAATATATTACTACATATTCAAACATAAGATATACCTAATATGTAAATTGTGATTTAACTATATGTACGATGTATAAAAGCGACCCGCTTTATTTCACTTGATTAGATAGATAAAAATATTTTTCATCTTTCGATGAGATTATTAGGTCCAACATTATTGAGCCACACTATAATTTACAGTCAGGCACAGTGTAACTGTAAAATCGACTGATCGTGGGTTCGATCCCCACTCGAGGAGATGAAATATTTACTTAAATTTATATTTCCATTACTTCACTCTGATGTCGTAGTAAAGCGCGGCGTTGAGTTCCACTCAATACGCAATTCCTCCAAAAATTCAAGGGAAATTGGGGAACAGAGTGTCGTAAAACTAGGTTCCCTCTGTGCACCCTGCTGTATGCGGAATACAGGTGAAACTGATTTGATTTCACAAGTTTTTATTTACCGAAATTTTCTAAAATGGGTTCACACTACTAAAATTCGGCGCAAACCAGGTAAGACTCAGCTCGCGTTTACGAGTTCACATAGATAATAAAGGTATCGTAAATAAGGTAATTTTCTACGTGACGTCATCACCAGCTATCTCGCTGCACAAACTGAATTTCGGCGCTGGCCATGGCTTAGTTCCTAATATCTTAGTTGTTTGATCTTCTGCGCTGCAAGCGTAAAGTTCTTGTTGGCGTTCTTTTGTTTTGATGCTACGAACCTTCTTCCGAAATTGTGATGAGGTTTATTTTCTTAGTATAGAAGATATTATGTGGATTTTAGTTTGAATTGTTTAAGTGCATGTAATAACTAAATGAATTTTCGATATGACTTTCAATAATATATTTTAACCTACATATACAGATATACACACAACATGTATACACAACTCAACGTCGCGCTCTGGTGTCAAAGCCAAGCGCGGTGTTGAGTTCTGCCACTTAACACGCAATGCCTCCAGACTTCGGCAGAAAGTGGGGAGTGTCTTAACAGTAGGTTTCTTCTGTGAGTGACAGCATGAAGCTAAAGAAAAATGTATACACACATACTTCATATGAACTTTACTTGACAGAGAGTTTATAATTATGGAATAAGTATAAAATATCGAATGTAGAAGAAGTACTTGAACCTGCACCTCTTGAAAAGCGTCCAGTGCTGCTGCCACTGAGTCATATATTGGATGGTATGGTAATGGTATTTTCATAAGTTTTCTAAAAAAACATTTTTTTCTCATTCGTATCGAATAATATTCTTATCACATTTGTAAAAAATATTGCAAAACCGTTATATAAGCTTTACCATGATGTCCAATAAATCGTTGGTAGCTCTTATGTTTAAAGGCGTAATTTAATTTCCGTAGTGTTTAACTACTAACTTACTAACTTATCATTTTTTTGAGTTTCACGCTGTATGTGCTGCTAATATATGGATAGGTTTTATTATTCCTTATGATTACGAAATTCGGTTTTTTTTTCAGGAGCACAAACTGAAAGTAGTTTGTTTGTTTGTTTGTTTGGAACTCGAATTCTTGTTACGTCAAGTTTTCGCCTCCAAAAAGTTAATAAATCTTTTATGGGTCTGACTATACGTGTATATGATAAAATTCCGCAGTGATTCGGATAAATACTTGTCATGGGGGATACCTGCCAGTTAATGTTATAATTAATTATACCATTGACATTGAAAAGAGCAACTGTTGAGTTTCTTGCCGGCTCGTCTCATCAGAATTGCCTTCCGAACCAGTGGTAGCTGTTTTGTTTGTATGTTCTTTCTATGATTCAAAAGTGCTTATAACAGTGTATTTGAATAAAGTATATTTTGAATTTGTAAAATAATTTATGTAAAAATCTTTATCGCTTTGAAACATACAAAATTTAACACTAGCTTACATCAGCCTACTCTACGATATTTGTGATACATTTAAAAAAAAATACTACCAAAACAAACACATTTAAAACAAGACAAACTAATTCTAAAAATTCCGAATGTAAAATCCGGCTTAGCAAGAATTTCGTGCGACACATCTTTATGCAGTAATGAGACGCGAGAGATGCTGGCAAATTGAAATTCACGTCGCGGGTCCGGAAGTGTCGGTCTTTCAATACTTGGGGGGAGGGGAGGGGGGAGTGGCGTGAGGACTCCTTTGTTCTGTTTAATTGCTTCCATCCTCCCGCTTTAGTTTTATCATGTCCGTTGGTCCGTTGTTACGTACTCGTTACGTATCGACCTTGTTTGATAAGAAATGCTTATTTGGGTTCCTTCTTGTGAGTTGGTCTTAAATACATTTTATATTCAAGAGAGGAATCAGTCATCACGAGTCATTTTTAAATGTTTTTTTTTTATTGAAAATCAAAAGATTAAAAAACAGACGACAAAAGATTAATAAAATAAAATAAATCTAAGTAATATTGACAAGTTTTGATAATTGTAGACCCAACATCAGATAAATGATTATTAATCAAAAACGAAACCAAACTCTTTCCTTATTAAGTCCAAATTTGAATAGATATCTATTGATATTTAAATTTAATGTCCGTATTCACACATTACTTATAGCTAGCTTTCTTTTACTTCACTCCACATGGCGGGGTAGGCGAAAGAAAATATCCTAAGAAAATCTAAAGCCTCAAGAATTCGGCGGAAGAGGAAAAATATCGGTTTCCCCCTTTTCTGCCAAATTCTGGAGGCGTTGCGTGTGGAGTGGCGGAAAAAAAAACATAAAAAATTGATTTCCTCGAGTGGAAATCGAATCCATAACCTGTCGCGTTCACAGTCACACACTCATGCTCCTGCACGAGTACTGGACGCATTTAAGACTTTTAAGTTAATAATTTTAGAGTAGCAGATCTCAATAATCTTAAGTCAGTAAAAATATCTGGATTAATCTAACGTTCTACGACCGGGAGTTCATTAGCAGTTAATACTGTGAGAAGTACTAGATCTACGGAGTAGGCAAAAGGAGACATTTGGTTCTGTTTTCAGTTTTATTGAAGAATCTAATGGAGGTTTTAGTTCTTTAGGAACATCTTAATTTTTTGACGCCTTAGTTAATTTTTAAGTTGCCGTACCTCAAAAGGAAAAGGAAAGGAAAAAAACATTATTTTTTAACTACCCAAATTGGCAACCATTTTGAAAATAGAGTATAGTATCAATAGTCTCGTTAATAGTTCTTTACTTCAGTGATCAACAGGATTTGAAAGCGCGCCTCTTGAAAACCTTCCAACCAAAATGGAAAATGGAATATAGAAAGTAATAAATATTAAAGAAATAGTCAATTTGATTTTTGTTTTCTACTTATATTATAGTATGTAGATAGATAGAAAGATAGATAGATACATACTATCTATATAACACCGCTAATACCGTAGTAGCATTCCACCTTCAAACAATACAATAACTTAAAACGTATAAACAACAAATTTTACTTAGGGAAATGAAAGCGAACGGCGCGGCGTTGTAAGATGGACGGTGTGAGGGGTAATAAACACATGCACTCAGATAACAAAGATCGGTACTATGATAGCCTGGGTCCAGTCTACTCATACCGATGTGATTTTTTGTTAGTGTTAAGACACTCCGCTCTCCACTTTTCGTCGAGTTCTAGAGACATTGTGTGTTGATAAAGAACAGTATCCATCAGGCAGTACCTCTTAAGAACCCAAAGTGGTGAAATGAGTAACACTCTGTCTTGGTAAAATAACATGATTTTGTCCTTACACATGTGTGTGTGTCTTCTTCGTACAATTTAATTTAAACAAAAAAAAAACAAATTAAATATGACACTGTATACAATATTTACACAATATATTGGGTTTTTCGCAATATTTCACAAAATAAAAACGAATACGTCATTGCTACACTAAATAAGCTAAATGTATTTGTGTAAATTCAAAATTCATCAATAAAATTAAATAAGCTGGAATTTGTTTATAAGTTGTGGCGTTCTGGTCTTTCGGTACGAAAGCTCATTACCGCGGGGGCAATAAAACAGGCGGACACCTTTCGAAAACAAGCTATACTATAGATGCAATTAAGTTCTCTCACCTCACCTGCCTAACGAGGAGCGAGGGTACAGCTTGAGAATGTGAGCTGATACCGTTGTAGAACACTTGGGTATTTGGCCACATGACAGACAGTTAGATGAAACATTTTAATTATCAATTTAAGCAAATTTTTTTTTATCTAATTTTACAAAATGAGAGCTTACGCTCACATACTTAAGTTTGTCACCTTTTGTAAGTTGTACTTCCCGCTGACCTACTCCTCTTCCTGAAATTAGTACGGAATCCTCGGATGTCGAGTCCGATTCGCACTTGAACGGTTTTTTTAATAGTTTTCATCTAAATAATTATAAAACGATTGAAAGAGTGATGACTTCTTAATTTTCTTTAGTAACATAGCGATAACGGGTTCAATTTTACTAAGAACACATATTATTTTATAGATTTTTTATGTATATTTTGTCTACTTTATTATCTATATTGTCTTTGTATTATCTATGTATATTTAATAACCACATTACAATCTCTTCCTGATTTGGAATAGCCATGTTTAAGTGCATTAGGGTAATATAAAATACTAAAAGGCTTAAAGATCCACAAATTATGAAATCAATGAAATTGTATACTTGACCACAGAAGAATATTAAATGATACTTAAATTTAATTATGGAGAAATAGGACTTCGTCTTAAATGTCGTCGACATTTTAGAAACATTTATTACTATGTAACTAAACTTTAATATAGTTAATATTGATAAAAAACAGGTTCACCTAGTGTGAAGACACTCCATTCCCCACTTTCCGCCGAATTCTGGAGGCATGGCGTGTTGAGTGGAAGAACTCAACGCCGCGCTTTGCCTCGATGCCGGAGCGGAGAAAATATAAATTTAAATAAATATTTCAACTCCCCGAGTAGGAATCGAACCCACAACGAAGCGGTTTTACAGTCACACCTTGTGCCCCTGCGCCACGACTGGCCTTAATAATTAATATTGATACTGGTTTGATATAAGAGCCAAAAAATAATATGTTAATAATCTATATTCTACTAATATTATAAATATGAACGTTTGTAATACAAAATCTACTAAAACGATAATAAAATCTCCAAAAGCTAAAAAAACCGATAAAACTTTACAGTTATATATTTTATAAATCAGAGTAATAAATACATAGGCTCTAAATAATATAAAGATTTTATATAATTTAACACTACAATATAACAATAGGTCTTAACCTACCAGTGGACGAAACTGCGTTTTGGTCGCTAATATTTCGGATACATCATGGGCACTCATTTCTTAAAAACTACTGAATCGATTTTTATTAAATTTAAACTACATCCTAAGTTAGAATATACCTGATGCAAATTCAAAAAAAAATTATCTCGATATGACTTAGTTTCCGAGAAATTTGCAGACAAACATACAAACTACAACAGTACAATACACACATACAAGTCAAACTAGCAACAACCCATTTTAAAATCGGTTAAAAACATTGCCCACTCCGTAACCCCATCACATTCTGTAAAACAACATTACACATCCAATCTCTTAAACTATATGTAATATTCATACTATAAAAGTATTCAATGCTTTGCGACTCATCGCGCTTAATCGAATCGACACAAAATGTGCCGCGTTACGGGATATTATCTTAAGTTAATAAACACTGGCCGGAGTTCTGATGAAGCGAAGCTATTTACGAAGTCGTTTTATTTATTCGCTTAATACAAGAGTAGTCAGAATCTGGATGATAAAAGCGAAGCGACGATCGGGCTCAGTAGCATGTTGTTGGATAGGTCTATGTCCAGTAGTGGACTACAGGCTGATGATAATAATACTAGTAACGAGCTTGTTGGTTTAATTAAGAGTGAAGGTAAGCAGCACGGGCGATGGTTGGGGGTTTGTTTCCCAATTGAGAACAGTGTATTTATATTATCAATATTTGATATGTGGATGGAGCAAGCCACGTGGCAGATCCGCTATGTGATAGACCGACCAAGAGGAGACTGCCCTTAATGACCCTTTCCACTATTATATCAAACAGGCGTGGATCCTGAGGCGCACCATGAACCCTTGAAATTAACGACGAACCACGAACTACCACTCAAGAATTTTCACTCTATAACGACAAAGGGGAATGTGAATAACACGTTAATTTATTTTTGTTCGATTCAGTAGTTTTTAAGCCAATATATTTATGTCGGAAGCTACAAATTTCCTTACAATTGAAAGTCACGTTAAGCATTTGACCACTGAACGTGTAAATAGATAAATAGAGAGAATTTAGTGTCAGAACTTTCCACTTTTCCATTTTCTGCCAAAATTCGACACTGTTTGTTGATTGGTGGAACTCGACGCCGTGATCAAACTAATTTTTCACTGAAATACCTTTCAACTACGTACGTTAGAACGTCTAATAACAATTTTGTCCGAATGAGAGACCTCACCTTGCCAATCTGTAACTGTACAGTCCTATCATATTTAATGACCGCACTTATGCCAACATTGTAGGATTCATATACTGAATAAATGAAGTTTGAGAGTTTACGATACGGCGTGCTCTTAAGGTAAAGAAAGGTAGTTGGGGAAATTGCAAAGACAATGTTAGCGTTGCATACTTTCTACAACGATGGTGGCTGGATGCGGCGCCTTTGGTACTACTGATGGTAGATATGCGACGTGCTGTAAATTTAACTTTAAATTTTATATGATTATATTATAAGCAAGCCTATAATATTCTTAAATTGGACATAGTGTTACAATATGCATGGCAATACACATAATTCGCATAGTTAATTATAAATGATACAAACAACATATTTTAAATATCATGATTGATCCAGAGTAGTTTATGCGTGGACGGTCCGAGTGTCGCAACCGGTGTTTGTATATGATGCTAGCAGATGGAAGACAGTGGTCAAGTCAAACTCTTAAGTGCTAAGGTACCAATATATATGGTACCAAATATATAATAAATATAATAGTTCCAAGCCTATCTATAATAGGACAATCTTTTAGGATCGAATTTTCTATGAAGGCAAAATATAACATGTGTACGGGCGACACATATTGCGGATCAAAGTAAGTTTTGATCAAAATTACAATATTGAATGTTGCTTGACGTCGCGGAGGCTGACGTGATGGGCTTATGCGAACTGTTGCAGCGACGTTCAGTTAGCATGTCGTGACTGATGTCGACTCGCGGTACGTAAGCTATGCTTGTACGGTGTTGTTCGGTGACATAATGGATACCACTGTTGTTCTACGACTTGTTGTTTGATTAGTAGGTCTTTGATACTTGTCCGCCATTTTTAAACGGATATGAGGTGCGATTTTATGTCCTTTAATTATGGTGTATGTATACTAGAGGCATCTACGGTTCTAATACTATGTTGAACGTAGAAAATACTCGAGATGAGACTACGGATGTGTCCCGTGCGTTTATTTGACATATCGGCCGCTTGGCGATGGTTATTTGTAACTGCACTGTACTCCCTTCTCGTTATTTGACAGTCATTCACTTGTCATGTTGGTTAGCTGGAAGAGATTTCTTTTAGAAATAAGCCCACTTTTGCTAACTTAACTTTTACTTTTGTGTTTTTGATTTGTTTTTTTTTTAAGTACAATAAAGAATATATATAAAAGTCCCAGATCGTTCATTAAAGAGTGTTGCAGCCGCGGTGTGGTAGGAATTCAGATGTGTGCGGGCGGGGCGATGCCTATATATGTTATTTTGCTTCTTTTATTATAGTTGTTGTTACAGTATAGTTATAAATAAATAAATAAATAAATATATATATATATATTTCTAGGCGTTGAATATTAAGGCCAATCGTGGCGCAGTCGCATTAAATGTATTAATGTGACAGTTTGTGAGTTCGGTTACCACTCGAGAAAATTAAATATTTAATATTTTTAATTCTTCGCTGTGAAAATGGGGAACGGAATGTCTTAAAACTAGGTTCCCTCTGCCTACTTGTACTGTTGTAACCGGAATATACACAATGTCAAAACGCTGAAAAGATCACATAGCCTGTGTAAAATTTGGGTTGTTTAAATTGAGCAATAGTTTGTTTATATTTATATCCGCTAAGAATCAGATCAAAGTTTACATATGTTACGGTAAATGGAGAAGACACAAAGGAGATCGGACTTTAAATTTCGAAGTAACAAAACTTTAGGGCCGAACTAACAGAGCTCAATAGAAAGTTGTCTTAACATATTTGACCGACACTTAGGAAAAACTGTTTTTCTTGCAATTGAGCATAACAAATATAACTATACTTCACTCCGTTCTTCATTTTACTATCCATTTTTTTATCTTCACACTGTACAGCAGAGAACATGGGAAGTTAGTGTTGGAACATTCTTTTCCCATTCCTATCTGTCCACCTAGTTCTGGAGGCA
>DWGR01004012.1:0-11561 GCA_018247715.1 Heliconius burneyi | reverse complement strand
GTCTGAGCGCTCATGTTTCACGTGAGACTGCAAACTCGATGGCAGTGACTTCGATACTCGGAGGTAGAGGCTTAATATTTAATAAATTCTCGTTTTTGCTCTGGTGACGATGAAAAGGCTGTGTGTGGTATAGAGCGTTTGAATTGAACCCACAACTGTCGCATTTACGCCCTTCGACCACTTTATATTTATATCTTTAATTAATTTTTAATTTTAATTAATTTTTAACTTTTATTAATTTTAGTAATGATTAAAAACGATTCCGTCAAAACAATGAACTTTCTTCAACCTTGAAATGGCAGCTTTTAAAAAGTAACCATTACAGCCCAAAGCTTTAATTTAAATAATTGTTGCCAGCTTTAGAAGTAATTTAGGTAATTTTCTTAAAAAGTACTCTAAATATTTTATAAGAACTGTTGTCTAATATTATTTATAACTTCATTTACCTTCGTGTATCTTCTGCATTGAGTGGCGGAACTAAACCCTGCATTGAAAATTGAGTTGTATATTTATATTATTCAACTCACGTTATAAGTATTGCTATCTACTATTTTATTGAGGTCGTCGTGGTGCAACGGGACAGCATCTCAGTGTAACTCAGGGAGGTTTTGCTTGTAACTTGGGAACCTAGTATTAAGACATTCCTTTGTCAATAAGACACTTCCGTTACCCACTTTCTGTCAAATTCTGGAGGCGTTGCACGTTGAATGGCAAAACTCAACGCTGAGCTTTACCTCGTAACCAGAGCAAGAAAATGAAGGTGTATTTTTTGAACCTGTCGTCGACGTACAATAGCACGCTTGTCCCACGACTGAGCCACGGCCTCTAATGAATTATATTGGAATTATGATAATTTCCCCGCCTTTGTAGACAAAACGCAGTGTTAAGTTCCATCACTGAACACTGCAATATGCAGAATCAAGCGAGAAAAACGTAAATAAGAAATTCGAAATAGCTTTTTGCTATCAAAATGTTATATCAAAAAAACTTCTTCGCTCAGTTATCGAGACCAAGCACGGCGTTGAGGCCCGCCACTCAATATGCAGAATTTGAGAAAAAGAGGAACGGAATGTGTCAACATTAGGTTCCGGACGGAATATCTTAAAACATATATCATTTGATATATCATAATTAAAAAAAAAATGAAATAAGAAACATATTTAAAGGGTATTTAATAATATCCACGTTATATCAAAATAAGGAACTATTCAAAGCAGCCGAGTGAAAACAAAGTGAAATAAACTCAATCAAAGCAAACAATGAATGTGGAGGAGCTTTCCAATTTTAACAGATGGATTCACAAACGTTTTATTACTCAAATGTATTTGTTTAATTATAAAATTTTGCCCATCAGTGTTGATGGAGTGCGGGACTGTGTCCTGGATTGGATGGGCCGAATAGTGATTTGCTCTTTTTTTTTACTTTCCCACTCTGGCAAAGCGCGGTGTTGATTTACACAACTTGACATCATCACTCAACGCCGTGTCGTCGTCGTGAAGGGCACAAGCGTGTGCAATGTAAACGCAACAATTCTGGGTTGATTCTCTCTCTGGGTATAAAATAAGTAATAACAGATGGATCAATAACTCCCGAGACTAACAATGAAAACAACATTTTTTTTATTCATCAACATAATCACCTTTTAGGGTGATACAATGGTTCCAACGCTTTTCCAATTTTTCAATACCATGTTTATAAAAAAAATTATCTTTCGCTTCAAAATAAGTTTCAGTTTCAGCGATGACCTTCTCATTTGAGCCAAATCTTTTTCCCTGGAGCATTTTTTAAGATCAGCAAAGAGCCAGTAGTCACTGGGGGTTAAATCTGGCGAGTATGGGTAGCGGGGAAGCAGATCAAAGCCCAATTCGTTCAATTTTGCCATTGTTTTCATCGACTTGAATTTAAAATTTATTATGCATGTGCGGTCGTTTTTTTGCTATTTCCTCCTTCAAACGTACCAGTAAGTCAATATAATAATCACTGTTGATCGATTTACCTTTCGAGGTAGTCAATGATAGTCACGCCATGCGTATTCCAAAAAACTGACGCCATGACTTTGCCAGCTGACTGCTGCGTTTTCGGACGTTTCGGAAGGCTTTCGCCAGCTGTGCGCCACTCAGATGTCTGCCGCTTCGACACTGGAGTGTAGTGATGTATCCATGTTTCGTCCATGGTCACGTAATGCAAGAAATCTTTTTTGTTGCGACTAAATAGCGATAAACAGCTTTCTGAACCATCGAATCGTTGCTGTTTTTGTTCCATCGAAAGCAATCGCGGCACCCACTTGGAAAAAACCTTTTTCATGCTCAATTTTTCATAAAGGATAGTAAATACACTTCCATATGATATCTGTGTTTTCTTAGCAATCTCACGGAGCTTCACTATACGATCTTTCATTATAATTTTTGTCACCTCACTCACACTTTCCGGTGTAACAGTTTCCACAGGTCTACTCGAGTGTTCCGCGTCATTTGTGTCGGTACGACCACGTTTAAGCTCGGCAAACCACGGACAAATCGTTGCTTTTGACGGACAAGAGTCCGGGTAACATTTTTCAATCCATTACTTCGCTTGCACGGTGTTTTTACACATTAAAAAACAATGTTTTATCAGAACACAAAACTCAGTTTTTTCCATTTTTTAAACAAGTTACACAACGACTTTAACCTCGATAACTCAGCTGTTTCTAGTACGATCGACTTAAAATTTTGACACATTTCAAGTAAAGATTTAGTACAAGCACCATCTCTGGGTTAGTCTCGGGACTTATTGATCCATGTGCTTTATTTAAAGGGCGCCTTTAAAATGCACTCTGTATATCCAATCAAATTTAATATGCTTCTACCTCTTGTAATCGTATCCATCAGGCTTGATGATCGTAGTTAAAAAATATTAAACAAAATATGTCAAATTTTAATAATTTAGAAAAATGTTATATATTTTTTTTATAATTTCTTTACCGCTACGTTAAATTTTTTTTCTAAACAAAGTACACCTCGTGAAATTTGAAAGACCATTATTAAGTTGGTCGGTCCATCGCGCATCGCGCTGGTGATCGGCCACGTGAGTTTAGTATTTCCAACAAAGACTAACGTCGAAGGAGGTTATAGGCTTAATGACATCACGTTGATGGTTTCGATGTATGCCATTGTACCTGCGGTCAGAGTTACCTCCCACTTTGAGAGTTCTATGTCAGTTTTGACCCAAATGGTCTCGGGGCGAAGCTGTAGTATTAAAGTATAGTAACAAATAAATATGATTTTCGATATCATTATGTTCTACCCAATTACTTATTTCTTTCACAACTGTCAATTTATCCATAATATATTAGAATCTCTCACATTTACAAACAAAATCCATTTTTTTTGTTCATGATCGATGAGTTTTTTTGCATGTCGTTAGGATTTCGCCGTTTCTTTATTAGAATCAAAAAATTAAGTCATGATTGATGGTTTATTTGTATAGACAGAGTAAATGACATGTTTTTCTAATGTCGTTTGATATTTTAAGATATTAGTATTGAATTTTTTTCTTGGAAACAATGACAAATAATAATTATATAGAGGCCATTTGAGCGCAGCGGCACAACATCTTGCTGTAAACATTACGGCTGTGAACATATTAGCCGTGTAGGCAGACGGAATCTAGTGTTTAACCTTCTTGTCTTTGACTTTCCAACGAATATTTTGAAAAATTGTGGGTTTGTGGGGGAACTCGATGCCGCGCTTTGCCTTGATAACAGAATGAAGAAATGAAAATATTAATAAATCATAATTCATTACTCCGACTAGAAATCGAACCCACAACCGTTGCTTTTTCATTGAAACGCTACATCACGACGGCCTCAAGAACAATATATATATATATATATATATATATATATATATATATATATATATAATCTCAATAATTACCATATATTATCTCTTTTCGTCTAAATTTATCATGACCATGGATCGTATCTTTTCATTAACATTTATAACGTTTAGTAAATAGATGTTCAAACAAAATTAGGCAACAGAATATATGTTGTTCGTTTTTTTTTATATTTGTTCTGAAAGGCTGAATATTGAAATTAGACAAATTAATTTTATGGGAAGGTAAAGTAATAAACTAAAATTTTGTTGCTGTAAATAGAGATATTTATTAGCTATGTACACTTTAATTGCAATTTACTCTTACCTGTAAATAGAGAAACGACAATTAAAGTCTATTACTATCTTTCTTTTAATCTATTTATAAGTTTTACAAAAACTCTTTATTAATAATCACTCTATCTTAATGTTTAATATTCTCTTTATCACGTATGGAATTACCAAAGGTGTGCGCGCAATATACAATATCTTGTCAATCAAAGTGACAGTAACAAATCATAGATAACGTTCGGTTTAAGTGTTGCTACTCTGATTAAAGAAATTAATTTTTTTACATCTCCCCTCCTCCTTGTGAAAATTCTTCAGTATTTTCATCATCATCAACTGTTATTGATATCATTTTAGATTTATGAAAGAGTGATGTATCTTGATTCTTCTTTCCAGTATTTATATTGTATATCGAATTTGATACTTTTTCTAATATTTTGAATGGTCCAATCCTTAACTCATCTAATTTTCTTCTATTTAATTTATTACCATTTTCTAGGTATACTAAATCTCCTACGTTGAATTCTTGTTCCTTCCTGTTTTTATCAAAAAATTTTTTATTATAATTATGTGATTTTATTGTATTTTCCAATGCTTTTTTCCTATATTCCATCCATCTTTCCTTAGTTATCTTACTTTGTAATTCTATTGGTAAAAATTCTGTATTAGTTCCGTCTAAAAGATATTTTGGTGTAAAACCAGTTACTGAGTGTTCTGTTATATTGTATTTATTTTCTTCTATTAAATTCTTTGCATTTTTGATTAATTCATTATACTTTTGATCAATTTTTATTTCTTCTATCTTAATTGTATTTACTATCTTTAATATTTCTTCTGTATTCTCATCATTCTTTATTTCATATTTCTGAGATATTGTTAATTTCTCATCTTGTACTAGTATAAATTCTTTGATCATATCTAAACCTAATAGAAAATCTTCAAAATCATTGTTATTCACTATAAATACATCTACTTCTTTTTATATATCAAAAATTTTTACTCTTATTGTAATTAATCCATCTGTACTTTTCACACCATTGATTGTTTTTAAAAATATTTTGTTTACATCTTTCTTTTTATTCATAACATTTATTTATTTGCTATTTATTATTGAAATTTGTGATCCTGAATCGTATGTTGGCATTCACTTCCATTTTTCCATTCAATAATATTTTTTGTTTTATCAATGTTGTGGTTATTCGTTTTTTTTGAATAGTATATATATCTACTTCCAGCATTGTATTACTTTTTACTTTTTCAAAATCTTTTCTATCTTAAGTTTAAACCAACATTTCTCTTCAAGATGATATCTTATTCCTTTATGTAAGTCTTCACAATTTTTACATGGTGTTTTTCCATTTTATTCTTTTGCAGGTCTGTCTTGTTATTCTTTGATTGTTGATAACTTCGTTTATGACTTGGGTTTTCATATGTGTGATATGTGTTTCATATGAAATAAATTCATTAAATAAACTGGTTGTATTTTCTATTTCATCCTTCTTTAGTTGACTAATAACATTTTCTGGCAATCCAGTAATTATAATTGCTATAAGGGTCTCTGTATCAATTTTCTTATTTATATCTAGCAAAAGTCTTTCTTTTTTTATAGCATATTCTAATATTGAGCCTTCCTTATATCTAAATGCAAGTGCATATCTCCATGTATTCCAACCTTTATCTGCAAATGTAACTAACATCTTTTTTTTCCATTCTTGCCAATCTTTATTTTCTTCTAATCTTGTACTTCTAGCACAATACCAATCATTGCAAGACTTATCTATAACCAACCTTAAAATTTCAATCTTCATTTCATCCTCTATAATGTCAAAACGTGCACATTATTTTTCAAATGTGTCTATCCATTGTTTCACATTCACTGTCTTGTTTGAAAATTTTTCTTACAAAATTTTGTCTGAAATTTGTTTTAAATCTTAATAATTATTCTTCTTCTCATTTGATAAAATTAACTGTCTCAATAATTCTTTTAAATCATCATTGCTATCATTTTGTTGTTTATCCTCTATTTCATCTAAAAAATATCCACTAAATGTCATATTACCTACCTCATCTATATATACTTTTTTTAATTCTTCTGATAAAGCAATCCATACTTTTTTTCTATTATGTTTTCTTAATCCACTTTTTAAATTATTATAAGTGTTTGTTTTCTTTAACTCAGCATGATGTGCTATATTTTGAACTTCTGTAGGCAATTTATACTTTTTCCATTTTCAGTTGCAATAGAGGTTACAATTACAGTATTACTTTTTTTATCTGCTGGTGATGGTATCACCAAAAATTCAAATTGTAGTTTTTCCATAATTAAGACAAAATTGTCGTTCGTAGGGAACGAACGAAAAACTGTGTTTTTCGCTCTAAGCACGTGGTTTTCTCTGCCTCTGTCTACTAAAATAGTCAACTTTAGAATGTATTAAACGAACTCCGCTAGCAACAGTCGTTAATACTATTTATTAACAGCTCATGAAATTCAGAATTCAATAAATGTACAATTTATGTAGTTTTAACTTATTTAAGTTTTAACTTAGTCTCCTTACTTGTAATGAGGCCAGTCGTGGCGCAGAGGTGACAAAGTTTAAATGCATCAGGTTGTGGGTTCAATTTCTACTCGAGTAAAGAAATATTCGCTCTGATAATGAGGCAAAGCACGGCATTGATTTCCGCCACTCAACACAATGCCTTCAGAATCCAATGGAACCGCATTCTATGAGGAAGTGTCTTAATGCGAAAAGAGTGTCTTATGTTAACACTAGGTTCCGTCAACCTATGCTGTTATCTGCTGGGTAAGCAAAGTCTTTTTACTTCGTCAATTCGAACCAGAAGTTCATGAGATAAACACTTTCATAAAACAATAAAACTTCATCCTTATCCTTTATATCCTTATACTTTAATTAATTAGATACATAATAAAATCGGCGTTGGGTTTCACCTTTGAAAATCCCTAACATTTTTGAGCAAAAACGACGAAAACTTGTTTCTTTCTATATAAAATATTAAAGTATCCAAAGAAATATCAACAAGCTTTCCCCCATGGCACCAGATGTCCAAAAGTGTTGACAATCACTTCAACCGTCTCTACCAATTGACATAAAATTGACACTTGCTGATGGCTACGGAAATGTGATGGGAGGTTATGTTTTATAGCCTCCCTTAAGAATATCATATTTTAGCTGTCATTATAGTCGACACCTTCTGGAAAAAGTATATTACGGAAATTAGTGCGATGAACTGTTGAAAAATTGTTTTTCTTTTTAGTGCAAAAGGCAATTTTTTAAGTATAAATTTCGATTTTGGAAGGTGGGAAGTGAGTGTTGTTGAGACACCCGCACATTTTATTATGGGCTAGGTTCCCTCTGCCTACGCTGCTGTATGTGAGATACAGCGTAGAGCTAAAAAAATAAAGTATTGATAACAAAAGTTAGGAAATGAACAAGATGATGACGATACATTCTTTCTTTGAGAATCAAACCCACAATCGTCGCCTTTACAGTCAGACGCCATATCGCTGCGCCACAACGGATCGTTTTGTGCAATATTGAGATATTTAGTTTTTATTAAGACACTTCCGTCCCCCAATTACCGCCGAGTCCAGGAGGCACTGAGTGGCGCAACTCAATGGTTTGCTAAGTTACCAGAGCGAGGAAATGAAAATATTAAAGTATAACTCCCCCGAATGGCAATCGAACCCCCAACCTTTGCGCTTAACGTCGCTCGCTTATTCTCCTGCACGACGAAGGCTTCAATTTGTTTCGTGCAATAAAGTGTTTTTGATTTGAAATGATATTAGATTCGACACCTTCCGTCAAAATACATTACTAGCTTATTACGGTAATTATTGTGCGGTAAACTCCTGACGCACTAAGTTATCGACTTTGGCTTTAGGGATAAACCACGTTAGAATTGGTTTGAATGGTTTAGATAAAGTTATAATGTCTCTTTACATGAGGGAATTGGGTTTGAGAATTCTAAACACTTTGTTATTTAAATGGCGGAACTCAACACCAGCATTTTTTATAACACCAAAAACATACTTTGATATAAAGGTGCTATAATATATTTTATACAAATTAACCCATTTTTGTTCACAAAGTGTCGTTAAAATTCCATTATAAGTTATCAGTTTAGCTGCACACGTGTACCTGGATGTTATTGTCTCCTGGTTATTTTAAGACTAGAACCAGGTTTTTTAACGTTAAAAACTGTTGATTTAGGCGTACAAAGTTTTGACAATGAAATAAAAGAGATTAGTTATTTTTCTACCGATGTTATTACGAGTCCGTCGTGGCGCAGGTCAGTGGCATAATCTACTGACTGTAAGATTGCTGGGGGTTCGATTTCCACTCGGAGGAACGTGGCATTGTGTTCCGCCACTCCAGACGCATGGTCTTCAAAATTTGCCAAAAGTGAAGAACGTTTTAACACTAATATGTCTTAACACTAAAATAACTTAGTAGTTTCATCTGCATGTTGTTTGTTAGTTACTTACATGTAAAAAAGTATATGTTCTATGTACATATATGTATTTTTTAAGCTTCGCAATATGTTCCGCACGTAGCACAGTAGCTATAGAAAATCTGGAAACCAAGTGTTAAGACACTCCGTTCTCATTAAGACACTTCTGTTCCTCCCTTTCCGCGGAATTTTGGGGACTGCGAATCAAACCCACACCCTGTCGCGTTTACAGTCGCAAGTTGTAACATACCCCTGCGCCATCAGTGGCCTCATATGTAATTTCTTTTACCTAAAATCTATCTTTCATTTTGCCTAAACTCAGCATCTTACAATTTACTCGCATCTGTGCGTACTGCGAGGTTTTTTATTGCTGTTGATGATGATGCGTCAAAGAGAATAATAATTCTAATATAAGTATTTATTGCTCTTTATATGATTACGTGTAAGGCATAGTAGGTAGAGGGAACCTAGGAATCTAGTGTTAAGACACTTCTGTTCTTCACTTTCCATCGAATGCATTAAGGCATTAGATGTTGATTGGTGGAATAAATCGCGGCGCTTTACTTCGTTAATAGAGTAAGGAAATGTAAATAATAAATATATCATTCCCCCAAGTGGTATTCGAACAGCAGCACTCTAGTCGCACCTTCGCACCTCAACATATATTCTATTCATTTCTATGTTATCACACTCTATACTTGTCGATAAAACATAATAAGCCAAACTAAAAACATTTTTACAGTTCACAATCAATATGGGAATTAATGATTTCAACAACTGTATATATATTATATACAGTTGTTGAAATCATATACTTGATATTATCTGTCCTATCCTAACTTCCATGCTTAATTTTTCCATTGATTCCTGTGAATTTCCTTCAGCATGGAAGGAAGCCCAAATCATTCCTTTACCTAAAAAGAACAATCCCACTTGTGATGGCGACTATCGTCCAATTTCTATACTTCCTTTCTTATCCAAAGTCCTAGAACGCCTCGCGCAAAGCCAACTTACATATTTCCTTTCTCAAAATAATCTTTTAAATCCTTTGCAATCCGGTTTCCGTCCTGGTCATAGCACGACTACAGCACTTGTTCAAATAACCGAGGATATCCGTATGGGTATGGATATACAACAGCTCACGGTATTGGTGTTACTAAATTTTAGTAATGCTTTTGGTACCGTAGACTTTGACATAATGCTTGCCACTTTAGCTTCTCTTAACATATCTCCTAACGTAATCGAATGGTTTCGTGATTACCTGCATGGACGCCGTCAACGTATACGTATGTACGTACGTACATATAGTATTATTATTATATTTATTGTGATAAACAGTTGTGTCTCACTACCTCTCCTCGCGCCACAACTCTAGATTTGTGTAAATAAATTGTTTTGTTCATCAGGAAATGAAACGCCGACTCATCGGCATTTTATAGTGCTGGTTTGTGCTCGAAACATTTTTTGTATTTATATTTAGAAAACGGATAAATATTTGAACGTAGCCGGACTGAACCCGCACCCCCTGGACCAGGAAAGTTAAAAATATTTTTTGTATTTTGTTTCCATTCCTCGGAAAATAAATAGTTTTAGCTTTTTTTTATTGAGGGCGTTCGTGGTGCAGGGACAAGTGTGCGACTTGATTTTTTCGCTCTGTTGACAAGACAAACCGTGACGTTAAGATGGAATGGAGAACCATTTAACACAGAATGCTTTCAGAATTCAGGAGAAAGTGGATAACCGAAATATCTTTAAAGGAACGGAGTGCATTAACACTGGATTCCCAGTTTCTATCTGTATACTACAATATTCACAATGTTAGTAAATTAGTTAGGCTTAACGTTATTTTTTACGTTAGGGTAACAGGGTAAGCAGAGAAAACCAAGTGTTGTGGCTATGCGTTATTTCTGCCGATTTGAGACATCGAGTGTTGACCAGTGGAATTCAATAACACGCTCTGACTTAACGTTTAGTATAAGCGGAGAAATTATTCTAAGAGAAGGAAAAATGGAACGGAAAAATCTCGTCAGTCACACATCGCGTTCACAGTCAGAAGCCATCCACTGCACTACAACGGTCCCTTTATATTTACTTTATCGTAAACGATATTTGTATGAGATATCAAAATGTTTCCAGTCCCTGCGCGCTCAGCTACACAATATTTATTTCGTCGTATGTTTTCAAAGCGTTCAGCAAAATAGTCCTCATTACGCAAGTGTTGAACTAAGTCTAATATTAGATCGAGTGTTTCTGATCTCAAACAAGTTGGCAATTCTAAAGTAGGTGGGATTGTCTACTCTGTACTCACCGTAGTCAAAACCTGGGAGTATCCTTATGTACATAAAAGTGTGAGCGACAAATAATATTTACATATATGTCGTATAAACATATAAAGATAAACAAAAATCTAAACAAAAAACATTTTAATAATAATCCTCAGTTGTTCCCACGCTTGAATCGTTTTGTTTTTCATTGAATTCATCATATTTCATTTAAAGTTTATTTTAGACATACATTTTTAGATATACTCAGAATGTATTATACCGTGATGTATGACGTACGAGCTTTGTAATATAGCGCGCGATAACAATTTACTTCTCACAATAAGTACAGTTTTTACAAATAAAAGATATGATGTATGAATGAAATAAAATATTTGATATACTCGTTAGGCCAGATGTGGGGCACAAGCGTGTCACTGTTTATGGGACAGGTTGTGAGTTCGATTCTTACTAGAGAAAATATTTTAATGCCTTCGTTCGGGTGTCGAGACAAAGCGCAGTGTTGAGTGCCGCCACTAAACACGTAATGCCCTCAGAATTCGACGGAAATAGGGACGCGATGTATCTTAACACAAGATACTCCTTACCTGCTATATGCGGAATACAGTTTGAAACTGAAAAAAGATATGAATGAAACAGTACGTGGTCAGGTTTGATTTGGAAGAAT
>DWGR01004011.1:0-11564 GCA_018247715.1 Heliconius burneyi | reverse complement strand
TTATTTGCTATCTTCTATTTTTAATAGTCAGGCTTTGTTTTAAAACTTATGCTCATTTTCATTTCAATTTCCTTTTGCTATTTATTTATGTGGAATGCGCTAATAGTCTGTTCACTACTATAATAAAGTAGTAAAAAAATGTGTTTGTACATTCAATATATTTGCGAAATGACAAAGTAGGATATAAATCTATAATGTTTTAAATTTTTATGTGTACGTTTGTACACACACACACATACTTAACTACTGGACCGATTTGAACGAAACTTCTGTTATTATTTAGCTATAATCGTAGAGGCCTAGCTAAAATATAAAAAATAATTGAATCTCACAAAAATATCCATCCAGCCAAGTCTCGATGAAGTTTCCCAATAGATAGTAATTAAATATGTAGGTAAAGTCAAGCTAAGTCTAGTGTTCCTTACTGCGGTTTTTTTATTAATATAGTTAAATTTTAAATGCCTCACCGTTGATGATCTTTCCTCCTATCAATATATATAAGTCTAAGGCCAAGTCACATAAAATTTAATTAAGTAGGCAGAGAGAACCTGTGTTAGGTCATCCCGTTCCCTATTTTTCACCAAATTAATCAATACGGATGCATTCTAAAATTTTAAAATTTAAAAATATATATATTTTATATCTATATACTATATAGATATATAACAGAAACATAAATCAATGGAATGTTGAGGTCTCTCTTATACATTAGATGAAAATATTTAAAAGATTTGCAGGATTGCGAGTGCGTGACGCTAATTCTAGCTTCCAGAACTACAGCAGGGCACTTTGTGTAGGAAGAATTAAATCAAAAATCTATTAATATATATTTAGAATTATTTCTTCATCTCCTATTTAGCCTAAGCATAGATATTTATTGTTATAACACAGTATTACGAAGGGCCAGAGTCTTCTAATTTACTCATCATAAAAATAGAGTCTTTTAATTTAAATGGCACATTGATCATAAAAATATAAGATCACTAACAATAGGTACAAAACAAATAATACCCCAAAACACTACAAATAAACCCTACGCAATTTAAATCAATATTTGGTAACGCCAAGCCACACATGCCACACAAAGCCACGCCAGCCAAGCCGGTCATGCTCGCTAAATAGACACGTTTTGTTTAAATACTATGAATACTATGGAATGGTTTTTGGATATTTTATCAAATATCCAAAAACCATTCCTTCTATAATTTTTAAATTTGTTCAGTTATTATATAATTTTTATAAACATATATTTATATTATTTGATTGACGTGACAAAGATGTTTAATATCGTAATGACTTAAACGTAACAATTCACGCAAGTTTTTTTGGTTCGTATCCCACATTCTGGCATTTTGAAATGTATGATATGTAGGTTCTACTAGCATGTTTGTTTATATCCTCTTTAAACTTCATTACTATACTTCCTTAAATCTTTATACTAAAAAGAAAAACTAGAATATATAAAAAATATACAGCAAATATTTTCGTTTGATTATAATCAATATTAAAGAAATAACTTGATATTTTTTTATTTTCTGTTAATGTTATATAGTATATAAAAATATAAAATACAATAGCAATACACACAAATTGCGCAAATCAATCTTTATATAAATAATTCCATGCCTGTCTATAAGCGAGCGACGACAATCTCTTTCTCAATTGAATTTGTCTGACGCCTTCTGATCAATAATTTAACATGTTTATAAACTTGGCAGACAGGCGTCTCTCTTCATTGCTTACCTAACGTGCTTATTTCCGCTCTTTTAGATAATTTTAGGAAACAGTTACATAGTGTAAATAATTTAATACAATTTTATTTTACCTTTTGAACATCTATGTAAATATAATGTGTATCACACAAATCTTATATTTGTTATCATGGCGCAGTGCAATAGCATGATTAATGGATCACCACCAAGTCATTAGATTTACTATTTAGCTGCCAGTAAGTCTCCCCAACATTTTTTCAGCTTGACGCTGTGACCAGCACATAGCATGTTAAGCAGAGGGAACCTAGTTAAGACACTCTGTTCCGCATTTTCCGAATACCCGAGGCATTGGGTGTTGAGTGGCGGAATTCAACGCCGCACTTTGCCTCATTATCACGAAATGAAAGTCTCTTTTTTGTTTATCTAATTGCATTAATGCAATTATTTTTTAACATTATTGTCTTTTATCTATAGACTTTTCACATAACTAATTCCGCGAGAATTGGTTAAGATATAAAGAAATTTGTAGACATCTACTTAATATAAGTATACATATACTCAATACATAAAATATTATTTGTAATTAATATAATACTTGAAGTGAATTTAACTATGCTAAATTTTTTGGGAAATTTTTAGAAAGAAGAAAATATGATACTATACATAGTTATAATTATAAAATACTATAGATATAGTTTACAAGTCAATTCTTTGTAATTAAATATATGTAATCATCTAATAAACATAAAATAATAAAAAGTATTCGGCAACGACAAAAATATAAATATATTAATTTTCATTCATGAAACTTAATGAAAAGTTTAAAATATTCAATAGTCTATTATAATTTAAACCATATTTAATTATTTGATCTAAAGCAAAGTTATAAATCAAAAGTACCTGTCCTGTTTCTATACATTGAAATAGGTCAGGCGTGTACTAAATGAGGCGTACCTCTAAAACTTTCTTCTCAACAAAAGTCAATTGAAACGGCAAAGTTTTCCCAAAGTGCTCGAGGACAAAAATTCTTCTTTAACATTAATTTGTATAAGCTGATATAAAATTTTCAAATCCAAAACCTTATTAAATATGGTTATTACGAGTAAGAGACCATTCTAAATTATATAATTATTCGGTAGTTATTATATGTAAATCTAATTTGTTATCAAAGATCAAAATTGATATTGATTTAAGGATAAGATAACCAATCAAAACTTTTTAATGTAAGGGATTATAAAAATCTGTTTCACGCTGTATCCCGCAGGGTAGGCGGATGGAGTCTAGTGTTAAAACACTCAGGTAAGAGGTCTTGTGTTGTTAAATACATTTTTTCTAATTTATCTAAATTATTATGACTCGTTAGTACCAAACATCATATGACATAGTGATTGTTTACTAAAAAAGGCAGCTTTTGCCATCCGCCTGCCTAGGATAGGTGGTTGGAACTCAATTAGCAACAATTATTCAACAATGACGCGACGGCGACCCAGAAGTTTTCTCGTCTATTTTTTGTAATTAGTTTAATTCCGAGCAGCGACTCCGGGTCACTCGCCAACTCGTTTATCGTTTCACAGCTTAACACTGAATGAAAATTCAAATCTAATTCTGAATGAATATGACAAAATGGCATAAATGCATACATGTAATGCATTTGTTTTATTGGGAAATGTCAATAAAAAATAAAATATCTATCAAGTAACGTATCGATCATGTAACTAACGTATATTTTATTCAAATTTATTTAATACCTATGCCTACAAGTACAAAGATTTATTAAGATTTTATACTGAAAATACATTTTTCAATATAAATTCTCGATAAATCCTTTTAAAATGTATTTTTCTAAGTTGTATTAATATTCCTAAGCTATATATATAATTTGTAATAGAATGGCTCAAGGAGTAATGTCACACAGGAAAAGTAAGTTAGATATGATTAAGGGTGCGTACTTTGATGGCTCATGTCGATCATAACATATAAGGCCGATTGCTTTCGTAAACTTATCCTTTGTGATGCGCGAAGAAATTTCATTTTTCACTGTAATAAACTAATATCGCGATCTTCATCTGTTAGCTTGTAATATTTTTATTGTTATCTTGGTTCCAAAAAAATATATATGAATACCCTAATCTTCTCATTATTGTATAAATATAAATAGAATTTTGAGAATATTAATATAAATTAAAATACCGACTGAAAAAACTTTACACTGTACACTCATAATGGTGAAATAGTCAATTTCTATTTCTGCTCACTAATGTCTATATTTTCAATTTCTTGGTTATTGTTAGTTGATGAATATTTTCAGTTTCTTGGTACATATTCAACTCTGCTCATACCCAAACTGATGATAAAGGTGATGGAGGCTGACGGAACATTTTATATTTGTCTTCACGCTTTTTTCTATATGGCAGGAGTCAGAAGGGATTTAATGATTTGTTTTCCGCTTTCCAGTCGAATTCGACTGAGTGTCGAATGGCGAGACTTAAGCCTAGTTCCCATTATTATTATATATAGTATTTTAGACTGGTGGCGAGTAATTTAGTTGAGACGATCGATTTAATTCTATTTTTGTCTAGTTACCCCTTCCACACATCCGTACTCACTGGTTCATCCACTAAACAGGCCATACAAATTTCATCATCTACTTCTTTTAAAATATACGTCATAATTAGTTATGTTATTATATTCCATTTATTATATTTTAGGCTGCTTATCTTACAAAACACCACTCATTCGTGTACTCTACTCGAACAAAGCAACACTTTAGCTACTAAATTACTTGCTACTAGACTAAAATACCGACACAATGCGAGCAAGGCTTTAACGCTGAGCTTTCCCTTACCATAATGGAAAGATATAAAATAATTTATAAAGTGCGAATCGAATACAATTACTGTCAGTCGCTGTGCCGAAGTTCTAGGTCAGTTTCTACGGTACAAAAGAAGGTATTTCTATTGTCCGCATCATACCCAACATGTGTTTGTTAATAGTGGGCAACAGTACATATACAACGTTGCGTTTACAGTTGATTGGCTCCTAGTTTTATTTATGTACAGTATAGATATAGATAGACATAGATACTTTAAGCATATCTATAAGTTATTGTATATTCTGCTTTAGCAAATATTTGGGAAACAAGCATTATGCTAATCTGCAATACGGGCTTCTTTGCACGTGCGATCATAAATGTCCAACTTAATGGATGGACTATTTGTGATATGAACTTTAATATCAAATTAAAAATTTTACAAATACTTACTATTTATACATAAATATATACGAAGCAGAATTTTTAAATATGTTTCTTTGCTTCGATGATTTCTAAAAGACGCGGGTTCGAATCTAATTAAGTTAAATTTTTTAAACGCTAGTAAAAATATTGTTTTATCTTTAATGTGTTGTAACTTTAAAAATATTCCATAATGGATTTTTTCAGCCTCTCGCTTATTCCCGTATATACACTTTATCCTATTGGATAAAGTGAGACAGAAGAAACTTAGTACCGCTTTCCGTCCAATTTTCGGAACTTTGCAAGTTTAGTGAAATAAAAATAATTTAAATATACCCCCGTCGTGTTTTAGTCACACGCTGTCATTCGCTTTTTACTTTTTAAGTTACGGCTGCTGGCTAGGTTTCTCACACTAGATGTCACATTATTTTTCTAATTATTCTCGACAAGCCCTTTGATTTGATACCCGTATTGCAGATGTTCATAAATAAAAACTATTCCGCCATCTTAGATGTTCCTACATATTTGATTTAGAAAAACGTCACTTTATTTTTCCATTTGCTCTACACTAGCCCTTTCATTTGATACCCATATTGTCGAAGTACATTAAAAATAACTATTTCCCCATCTTGGATGATCCGCCATATGAGATTTAGAATGACGTCATACATTTTATCGTACATTATCATCCAAAAAAACGTGTTTATAAAATTTCAGCACAATGGGTTGAAGATATCTACTTCAAAATTGAGCTGAAAGATTTCACCCGAACTACATTAACCCGAAATAACATACATACATTGCAACCTAAGTAAAAGCTTTTGAAAATGTGCTGTTATAATTAATTACTAACATCGCAGTTTATAATAAATAAATTACTTTCAAATGTGGATATTTCAGAATGATTTTATAACATGAAATTATGCGACCGCCAAGCTAACTTTTATAGTGCTTCCGGTATCGCAGCCACAGGGTAAAAAGTTTCAAGTTGTCCTTGCATACAAAGTAGCACATTGATGCAGTTTGCATGGAACTTTACGAAATCAACCATCACATTTTAATGCAGAGGACGTATTCGTTTTATTACCCACACAGTAACTTTTGAGGCTTATTACATGTAGGCTTATTACAAATATAAGCTTAGTTTTTACTTTACTTATTTATTTTATAATAATTTCTATTATTTTATAATAATTTAAATAGATTTAAATCAAAGAAAAAATTAACAAACATAAAATTCATAATTTGTGCTTATATAGTATGATTTTCTTGTCCAGAAGGTGCCTGACAAAAATCTGTCCGATATTTATTCCTATATACGAACGTAACCTCGGATCCTAGAGTCATCACTATCTTTCATCATTCTGTCTCTCTCTCTCTCTGTCTCTCTCTCCCCTCCTTCGATAACTGAATGAGTCATACCACGAAGCTCTCCGAGTGCATGATAGACTTGAGGGTCTCTGAATCTCAATATGGATTCAGTCATTATTAGACACTATGTTCTAGTGAATGTAGTGGTATACTTGGGTAGTATGTTCAGTAGAGATAGAAGATACGAGATGGCTATAGAAAGGTATATTGCTTGCGGTGACAGGGTTAACGGAGAATAGCTGCATTGATGAGACGTTGAAACGTCGGCACAGCTTTCGGCGGTTACACAATGAAGTGTTGATACCGACGCGGTTATACAGCAGCGAAACATGAAAGATGAATGCCGTGGAGATGTGAAATCTTCGTAGGATATACGGAATCAACTTAGTTGATCGAGTCCGCATTGAGGAGATACACAAAATGGCAGGCACTTACGAGGATGTCACGGTGAGAATGAAGAAGAAAGTGCTTAGCTGGTTTGGGCACGTCGAACGAAAGAGTGATGAAAGAATGTCAAAAAAGACTTACGTTGGAAAAGGGTGAGGTAAAAGAGGAAGGATGAGACCTCGAGTGACCTTCGAAAACACAGTATCAAAGATTTTTTTTATGGTAAAAGCATGGCAAACGAGCGTACGGGTCACCTGATAGTAAGTGATCACCGCCGCCCACGACACCGCGTAACACCAGAGGAGCTACTGGTGTGTTGCCAGCTTTTGGGGTGGCTGGGCCCCGGAGCCCGGCATTACCTAATGCGAAACGCAGTGGCATAAAGCGACTACTTCACGTCGGTTTTAAAGGCCGGGGGTGGTAATTATCCGGTCGAGTCTGCCCATGCCTGTCGCCATTGCTGGCGGCGTGACTCTCCCACTCGTACTTAAGTCGCCTCTTACGACACCACCAGTACCAGGGTGATCCTATTCTAAGCCGGGAACACACGGCTAGATAGATAGATAGATACTAGAGGAAGGTCACGTAAAAAGCATGAGGACATCCCGGAGGGCATGTATGAAAAGGTTGTCGACAGTAGACGAGGCGAAAGAGGTATATAGAGAAGTAGCGTTTACCGCCCCGTCCTCTCTGACTACCCCGCTAGAGATAAAGCGTGAAATTAAGTTAAGTTTAGTTATGTTCTCATTCAATGTTCTTCTAGATACAGTCTCGAATCACATTCAAGACCATGGTAGATGATAAATGCCGATGCCATAGCACGTATTGACGAAACCAACATTACATCGTAAAGTAAAACTTGTTAAGGTATCAATCACGACGGCCAAGGCCGGCCACAAGGGCCAGCTCAAGGGGCCTAATCTCTAACCAGCTTTTTCAGCCAATGCTAGGAACGTTGCACGCCGGCCTAGGAACTATGTTGGAAAGAAGAGCCTTACCATATCTGTTTTGAAGAGTTACGTTCCCTGGACGCCCAAGAAAGCGATGGCTGGATGTCATGATGTAGAACATGGAAGCCAATAGACTAACTAAGGAGGATGTTGAATTCATAGCAAAATCGAGTAGATTGAGTCGAAAGCCAGACCCCGGCAACAAAAACCAGGACTAATTCCAGGTAAAAGAAGATAGTATGAGTTATTCAGGAACGTAAGTAATACTAAATTTAGTATACCATCAGAGAAAAAACAGAAAAAAATCGACGATTCAACTCCAATCAATAAATTTACTAAGGAAAACAAAAACTATTAACAACCTCCACTCGTTCACGGCTTAAGAACTTGGAATAACTTTCAAATTTAATTTTCAGTTGCATCTTGCAACTAAGCATATTTATGTATCTACCTAGTACAGAATAATTTATATAATATTCACGCTGTATCCCGTACATAGTAGGGTAGGCAGCGGAAACCTAATGTTAAGACACTCCGCTTTCCATTTTCCGCCGATTCCGGAAGCATTGAATGTTGAGTGGTGGAACTCAACGATGCTTTTTTCTCGACACCAGAGCGAAGTAAATGGAAATTTACAATGTTTCATTTTCCCACTCGAGGAAATCCAACTCACAACCTGTGGCATTTACAGTCACATTTTATTACCTTTATCACGACTAGCCTCTGTAGGTGACTTAATAATTAACAAGAAAATGAAATAAAATTGTAAAGAACAAAATTGTTAAGATTGTTTGAAGTACGAATATCTAAATTCTTATATATAAATTATAAAAATTTATTAGAGAATTTAAATATTTAACAAAATATAAGCTTTGTCTCATAAGTTCTTACAACTATTATTTCTATCAAAACAACATTACAGCATTTTGTGAACATAATATTTACTATTTGTTCAATATCTATTGGAAAGACTTGCGTTATGTTGGTTATTGGTTTCCCCAGGGGAACTATTTGATGAAGACGGGACAAAATCTCTCGATAAAGAATTCTTTTTTGATCAATTTTGTCAGAATTTTTTTTACTCTCGTGTTGACATGTCATAACGGTGGTTGCTCTATAGCAATATATAGCAATCGTAAAGTTACCTGTTTTACGTCTTTGAGATTAAGTTAACTTATTATAAGTTATTTAATTTTAATTACATTTAATTTTACTAAATTCATTATTTTTAGACTAATAATTGCATGTTTCATATTAAAAACTAAAACAGTAATTAGGTTTCAATACATTTTAATCAATTTCATCTCCACTGAGGGAATTGGCTATATTTGCTTTTATTGTCACGCTCCGGTAAGACTAAGCTTGTGATTGAGTTGCGACTTCACACACACTCGATGTCTCAAATTTGGGTGACACCGGAGAAAGGATCCAGGATCTTGATATTAGGTTTTCTTTGTCTACCTGCTGCAAGTTGCAATGACATAAAGTCCGCAGAAACAGAGGTTCACTAGAATAAAATATAATAGTGGCTAATAAAGGAAACAAAAAATATTTCTTTTATATTTTTACCTAAAACTACAATTCTGTTATTTCCCCATAGGGAACTCGTCATTTCTCCAAGCAAAGTAAATTACAAGTGTTGCGCCTCAAAGCGTATATTTCATGTTGATATGTAATGAATTATATCAGATTAAAATAAAATATTACTTCTAGGGCAGGTATGCGTTTTGTAAAAATTGCGTAAAAATGTTATAATCATAAAAATATGCACTTATAGTGCATATTTTTATGATTATAACATTTTTATGATTATAACATGTCAGTTTTGGGTTCGATCTCACTCAGGGGAATGAATTATTATTTATTATTTTAATTTCTTTGCTCTGTCACCAAGGCAAAAAGCCCGGCGATGAGTCCCACCACTCAACACACAATCCTCAAAAATTTCGATGGAAAGTCGGGAACGGTTCCCTCTGTCTGTAGCGATGCTCCAACTTTTTTAACCCGTCTGAAAAATAAGTTTTTCCGACGTCTGAAAAATATGCCTCCGTGGCGGCGATGACCTCTTCATTTGACTCCAATTTCTGCCCAGCGAGTGATTTTTTCAAGTTGGAAAACAAAAAGAAGTTGCACGGCGCCAAGTCTGCAGAATACGGTGGATAGGACAGCAGTTTGTAGCCCAATTCGACCAATTTGGCCATGGCAACGGCGGAGGAGTGAGCTGGTGTGTTGTCATGGTGGAAAAGCACTTTTTCTTCGCCAAATAGAGCCGTTTCGTCTCAATTCAGCGTCGAATATGCTCAATAATTCAGCATAATAGGCCCCTATGACTATTTCGCCCTTCTCCAGGTAATCGATATAGATCACACCTTGTGAATCCCAGAAAACAGTGGCCATCACCTTTTTAGTCGATAGGACAGTCTTCGCCTTCTTCGGAGCAGGTTTGACAGGTAAAGCCCACTGCTTCGACTGTTCCTTGGTCTCCGGTGTGTACCAGTGGATCCAAGTTTAATCGAGGGTTACAAAACGATGCAAAAACTCCTTTGTATTGCGTTTAAACAGCCTCAATCACTGCTCTGATGTCCTCTCACGGTGGCGCTTGTTGTCAAACGCAACACCCATCATGCCGACAGCTTTCTCATGCCCAAAATTTCATGCAGCATATAAGCCCACGCGGTCTTTTGAGATACCTGCTGTCTCAGCTATCTCGCGCACTTTTAATCGGCGGTCTGCCAATACGAGATCGTTGATTTTTTTCACATTATTCTCCGTGGTAGCAGTTTTCGGGGCACCTAAGCTCTGAGCACTGGCTCATCAAAAAGCGACGTGCGACCACCTTGAAACTCGTTGAACCAATTTTTAACGGTCGCCATCGAAGGAGAAAAGTCACCGTACACAGCATCCAACCGCTTTTTGATTTCATTTCGCGATTTCCCTTCCAAAAACAAGAATCGAATCACCGACCGATATTGCTCTTTTTCTATTTTTCTAAAATCCGTGGACACGCTCGCTTCTACATGGAGTCAAAACAAAACCACAAATTCGATTCGACTGAAATTTTGAGGTTAGTCGTCTACAAGAAGGTTCTACACGATAGTAAACTCTTCTTGCGATACTGACGCCATCGAGCGGTGAGGCTAAGTACTTTTAAAATACAAGTATATCTCTTTTAAAGCTATTTAAGTTAGTGAAACATAAAAAACAAATATTTTATGTGATTCTGATAATAAATGGCAACATAATAGAGACGCAAAACATAGACAACGATCATTAAGATCGTCCTATAAAAAACTTGAACTGGAATTTCAATGGTTTAGCCGTTAGCAAGAAGATCCACTTAATTTAATGAATCGTTTGACTTTTTAACACTGGGCCGGCCCACAGCATCCTTTCCGTCTTTAAATAAGTAATCCCCTGGACATCGTTTCACCAACTTCTGTGATATACGAAGAAAATTAATCACCAATAAAAAAAATCATCAACATGATTCTATAACACATTGTTTAATTGATTGATTTGGTAAACAATAGATAGGTTTGGATAAGAATAAGATAAAAGATTAAAAACTTAATTCAATGTTGTTGATTTAATAAATAAAACGTAAATCAGCTTCACGCTGTATTCCACACACAGCAGGGTAGGCAGAGGGAACCTTGTATTAAAACACTCCGTTCCCCAGTTTCCGCCAAAAATTGAAGCCACAACGTGCAGAGTGGCGGAATTAAACGCCGCGCTTTGCCTCAACAACAGAGCGAAAAAATGGAAATATAAATTTAAATAAATATTTAATTTCATCGAGTGGGGATCGAACCCACAACCAGTCGAGTTTACAGTCACGCTTTGTGCACCTTTTTATTGTTATTTATATTATGCATTTTAATATGACAATAAAAATACTTAAATAATATCGAA
>DWGR01004010.1:0-11565 GCA_018247715.1 Heliconius burneyi | reverse complement strand
TACCGATATATACTAATATATTAGAATGTTTATTAATTTGACATGCAATTTATTCTGCCATGTTAGTATCAAACGTCGCTACGCGATCGTTGCTAGGCTACGGGTTGCAAAGTATGTTTGTTGTTGAAAACGTCACCCAATAGGAGCTTACTTGACGCATGCATGTGGTGCTCCGACTCAACCTAAAGCACGGGGACACAAAAGCAATGTTGTACAAAAATTGTCCTTTCACTTACTCATCTAAAAATCTCAAAAACTACTAGGAATCTCAAATTTCACATGGGCGTTATTTGTAGGACGTAGGTAGTAGGCATTCATCATGACCGAAATTTGCAATTACCACAATATTAGATTTCTAACCGTGTTTGTTTTAACTTGGCACTGACTTACAAATTATTAATTCATTGTAAAATTACTTATTACTTTTTAATTCGTTTTTTGTATTTGGTTTTTTTCTTTTTGTTAAAAATTATTTATTTTAAATCCGAAGGAGCGCATTATAAATAGTTTTATTTACTCAAATTCATATAGGAGAGTTAGCTATAGTGTACCACTTAACTTCTATTCAATTTTTCGAGAAAACTATAATGGTTTTGTTTATGACATTGTTTTCTGACATTTAGTTTCTGATGTTTTGTTGACTTAATTGAATTTTCTATTAAATAGATGGGTAAGGTTATAAACTACCCGTATTCATAATCTTACGGTGACATATACATATTTATTAAACAGAAAAAATATTTTGTCTGTATATTTAATATCTTTGTCTAAAATGGAGAAAGCAATATTTTTTAATTACTTGTCTGTCTGTATGTATGGTCACGCTAATTTTCGAAAGTACTAAACCGATTAACTTCAAACTTTCACCAATTGCTTTGTTTAAACTCAATTTAACATATAAAGCTTATTTCATTAAAATCGGTTCATTAAAAAAGTAAGGGTCGTTTGATTGAACTCAAGGCATTAGTTTGCCTGCGAAAATTATATAGCAATCTATCTATATAAAGATTGCTATTAAAATTCAATGGTTTAAGTCATAATTATAATAGCGTACCCAGGCAAGTGGGCGAAGCCGCTAGCAGGTCGCTAGCTTATAATAAGTGAGTAATTTCTTTACAATAAATTTTATTCTATATAATACATTTGTTTTAAAGTACATGTCGGTACGATTTAGAATTCGGTACGTTTAATCATACTACAAGGTTCTTAACTCGTATTTCGAGGTATCCTATACAAAATGTACAAAAAAACAATGTATTTATTAAGTTAGAGATCAACAAAAAAGGATTAGATATAGAATTTCTTACACATATAAGCGATTAAAGAACTGATTCATTTAATTTGTACCATTTAGTTTCTTAATGTATATTAGAATTTTAGGTCAAAATAAGTAGATTTTGATACCCCACACACTCTTGAGCACTCATTTAGGCCCAAAACTTTGTTCTTTAAAGCCGTCAAAGCTTCCTTCAAGTCTTTCTCTTTCTAATTATAATACTTTTTTTCTTTTAACTCATCTGTAATGAAGATTATAACAAAAAAAATGGCCGTACGGGCAGTAGCAGTTATTTTTAAAAGTTTACATTATATAAATGTTAAAAGTACCGGTAAGATTTAGAAACTATAGCTCGGTATGATTTACACGCGCACATTTTGAAAAAACAATTTGTTATTTCATAACCTCAAATGATTGTGTTTGTTAATTCTTGCAGATAAATAAGATAACAAGCAAATAGCAATGTAATTACATAGAACATCCTGAAAGCTTACTCTTTGCGCGGTCCACCTTAGGTTCACCAACCAAAAAATATTAACAAACTCCACCGAAACCTATTTTCTTTTGTAGAAAGCACGCCCTCATATACAGCGATGTCAGAAACTGTCATGGCTTCTTAATTACTCTCCTTCAGTATCGCCGGAATAAAAACAATACATATGTTATATAGTATACGAGTATAGTAGGAAATATGTATGATTTATCAACCGGTACAACAAAGCCAACTCTCCTATATATGTCGCATTAAATTTGTAATTTGACAGTTTCCTTTTATATTTGTTCATAAATCATTAACCGTTTTAAAGTTGAAATTTGTACTTTTCAGCATCAACTTGTAAATTTACTTTCAAGTTTATTCGAAATTCAAATACTAATTATCGAATAAATATTACATGTAAATAACCTTCTGATAGCATAATATAACATTTTTAACACTGTTAGAGCTCCGAATAAAAGATTTTTGATTATTTACTATCACAACTATAAACGGTTCTAACCACTAGACACATCACGAGCCAAGGCATTATTTCACTTAATTAAATTTGTTTGGGATATCAATTACAAGGGGTTACAGACAACTCAGGAGGATACACAAATGAGTAAAGCGCTGTGACAAATATTAAAAAGTGTAGCGACCAAAAATCAAATACACTTCGGTGTTTTTACACCCATATAGCCTTTAAGGGTTAAATAAAAATACAGTATGCAATACTTATTTATTATATGAAATTATATATAAGTGAAATAGTCTATTTATACTAAATTTCACACGAATTTCAAATTTAAACACATTTTTTAAATTGTTTTTGTTTTTTTTTCTTTTGGTGTGGAAATTTACTTTAAATACCTTAAAAACTTAACTTTATTCATTTAGTCTTCTTAGCAGAGCGATTTGTATTATCACCACAGCGAAATTAGCGATTGATGTCACTATATCATATGGCATTTTTGAGTCAATGGTATATAAACGACATGCTTGCATCTTGGAAAATTTTATTTTGTTTAACCGTAATATGTTTTTACATGTTCGTGATATATCTAAAAAAAAGGAAATATTGACTATAAACGAGGAATGAATGTTTTACATAATTACGACACAAATGTAAGCTAAGTATACAAAATATTTACACAAATCGTAACCCATGTGTTATTCTGATGTAGAACGTACATTATTACACGTATTATAGTTTGTATGCTTTGAGACTTTTTCACATTTGTAAAAATCAGTAGGATTAGTAGAATATAGATCCCACAAGGGGTCTTAAATTCACTAAAAGGAATATTAATAGTTCATTGATTTAACATTTTTATTTATTTTCTTCAACATAATCTATATAAATATCACAGTAAGATTATGAAAACGGCTATTTTCTATTACCTAACGGTCTAATGTCGGTTCACAATTTTCAGATTGTATATAAATTGACGAATAAGATTAAAAACTAATTGTTTTCATAATCTTACGGTGAAATATATAAAAGGACATGTTCCAACTGACTTAGGTAAGACGCACGCACAATTGTAACCGCTGTGCGTAGAAACGTAAAATTTGGGCAGATATTTATTTTCGTAATTTGGAAATTCACTAAGAAGGGATTTTGAAAAATTTTAGAAAGGGATGAAAGTGGGGTTGAAAGTTTGTATGGAGAAAAAATTAAATCGGCACCGATTTTTATAAAATTTTAAATTCAGACTCTTAAAAATATTTTATTGAAAACGTATTTCATGGTTCATGAGAATTCACCCCCTAAGGGTGCAAATGAGGATGAATTAAGACATTTCATTACCATACTTTCCATAGAATTCTGGAGGCATTGTGTGTTGAGTGGTGAATCTAAAGGCCACAGTTTGTCTCATTACCAAAGGAATTTATTTAATGGAGTAGGTATCGAGCCCACAACCTATCTCACTTACAGTCACAGGCTTGTATCCCTGCGACACTCGACTATTTAATTTACGTTTGATTTTTACTAATAAATGTTTTACGAATACATTGTGTCTGTCTTTGAAATGTAAAATATTATCATAAAATAAGATACAATACCTGAACCTTTCTTAGAATTCAACAAATTAATAGAAATATGATTAACTTCATCAATCAATGAATAAAACATCTGACAAGCAATACTAACGAGTCCTTGGATTAATACATTCTTCACTATGTCCATTATAAAAATAATTTTATAAGTTGACATTTTCTGAAATTATTTTAAATTAAGAATTACAAAATAATAATAATAATTAAAGTTTCATAAGCGGATTTATTATATTTTTACACTAGCTATACCATTTATTATATTAATACACTGAATTACGTTCCTGTTTTAATATATAAGGTATGTTCGCAACGCACTTTGCTTCGCAGGATTTCTAATGTGAAAATTATTAAAACCTTGGGTTACTTTTTCTTACTTTTTATAAAATATTCAATTATTGAATAAGAAATAAAAATTCATGGAAGATAATATTACAAAAATTGTTATTAGGGTCATTTAATTATGGAATAGAACCTGGTCGGTTTGTTTGTTTGTCTGTGCGCTTGTGCACGCTAATGTTAGCACTTAGCTTGTATTATTGTTTTTTTGGCAAAGTTTCCTTAAAATTTAGTATGTATGTATGAATCCTGTCGAAAATGCAGCACGTCGGAACCTAGATTCTGAAACAGACTTATTTTTTAACGTTTGTCAATTTGATTTTATAAATTAAATAATTTACTACTGAAGTTAAGATGTTGTGAATACTTATCAAGCTCAGTTATTCAACTGGCTTTTATAAGTATTCATTACATCAGTTATCTGTTTGGCCGTAAACATAGCGTTGAATTATTTAGTTTTACATTTTCTCGAAAAAAATACGTATTTGTTCGAGAAAATAATTTGTATTTGTTCTTTTACATCATACATGCTTTAGCATGTAACATGTTGTTAAATTCTATAATAGCCGAAGATTATTTTCATTAAATTTCCTTGAATATGAAATAACTTTCGCCAATTATTATATTGATGATATAATTTTTATTACGACTCATTGTAATAAAACATTAATTAAATATTAAGAGAAGTTTAGAAATTACCATAGTGCAAAATGTGCACTTTTACGAGTAAATCGATTAACCCGTTTCTGAGACAAAAGTGAACAAACACCTTCAAGCAACTTCTATTACAATGTTAAATACCCACAATAAAATGTATTCTAATATTGTATCTTTTAACACTAGAAGTGCCGAAGATTGAGACTCCCTTCGCCTGCGTGACAAATTTGTCCCATGTATAGTAGATACATGTGTAGTGGCATGCCTACACTCGACTTTTCGTCGGGTTATCTGTATATCCCGTCCTGAGGCCTTCAGAAAAAAGGATATACAGTTTTTCTACCTCCTTCCCCTTGTTCGTGCATTTATTATTTTTTCCTTGAGAATGGATGGCTTTGTAGATTTTGTGTATGTGAGCTATAAGGTAGGTCATGAGTGTCCACTGCATGTGATGTTTGTAGTGTGCCTGGTGCATCTGATGTGGATTTTGGTGTGATGGGTGTATTGTTCATAAACACAGTGTCTCCCAATACCTTACTGAGAATGGTTGTTTTATGAAATGCTGCTTGTTTTTGGAGAATTGTTATGTCTATTGTAGTGCTAAGTTCGTCTTTATATCTGTATAAGCTTTTACTAATTATAACGGTCGCTCCTATTATAATTGGGATCACTGTGGTTTGTGTGTTCCAAAGGCGTCGAATCTCTATTTTTAGATGATAATATTTACTTAATTTTTCTATTTATTTTGCTCCTATGTTGTAGTCGGATGGTACTGATACATCTATGAAATACTCGTATGTCTTATTATTTGTTTCATCAATGTAAATTAAATCTGGTCTGGTCTGTGTTACTGTTACGTCAGTCTGAATTGGCATTTGCCACATGATTTTAGTTTCATTGTTTTCTTTTACCTGCGATTCTAAAAGGGTTTCCTTCCACCAAAGATTCGCCACCTCTAAGTTAGGTTTTTTTGCCCGACACCAATATACATACTGAACCAAACGTTATGCCTCTTGACATAATACACGCCCGCTAATTTCTCGCAACCTGAGATGATATGTTGCGTGATCTCATCTTAGCTGGCGCATAGGCGACATTTGCCGTCTTCTTCTAGCTTCAGATCCATTCTACTTATTATATTGATTATTGGTATGAGACAAGAAAGTTATTATTAAAATAATTCGTAAAATATACAGACCACGTTTAATAATCAATTTAATTGGAATTCTTATTCTTAAATAAACATAAAAGTAGCAAAAACAAAACATAAAGTAAAAATTAAATATTTCAGATAAGTTACAAGATCGTGACAACTTAATGAATAACTCTAAAAAAAATTACAAGTTATTGAAAGTAGTTAATATTATCATTAAAGCAATTAACGCATTAATAATATTCATCATCAGTGCATTTATCACAAACATTTTTTTTTGCATATGTGGTACTTCACAGTGATTTACTACTTTCTTTACTTACGCGCAGTGCCTCCAGAATTCGACGTCGAGTAGTAGGTATTGATTGAATATTGTTTAGGCTAATTATAGAAAATAGTTAATTGCTTAAAATAGAGCGAGAGATAACTCTTTCTCGTTCTAGTATATTTTTGAGAATTAAAAGAGGTAGATCAGCAAGGTTCAGTAATATTTTTTAGTAGAAGATGCTTACGTTATTGGTATCTATTCGTAGCTGCGACACACGTAATACAGTATGGATAAAAATATTGAATTGAAAATAATAATCCGACTAAACTGTTAACTGTTGGTTTAAAATTTTCCCTATATGTTGCTCCTGTAAACGGAGCGCAGGCGCTTCCATCTTATATATTAAAACAAGAATGTAATTCAGCGTATCAAGTAAATAATTTAGCAGTTTAAGCGGGCGAAGCTATGAGCAAGTTGCTAGTAAAAACTCACTTGATTATATTTTATATAATCTATCTCGGTCCACATTTGTACATATATTAATGCGTATGCAAAAGTTTTAATTCCATGGTACAGTATCTGAATAAAAGCTTATATTAGTTTAATAATAGTTCATACATAAATTATAAGTTAATTAAAAAAGCTAGTGCGAGGCCAGTTTTGTCGCAGGGACACAAATATATGATTGTTATGCTGGTGCAACTGTTTGTGTGTTCGATTCCCACTCGAGGATATGAAATATTTATTTAAATTATTTGCGCTGATGTCGAGGCCAAGCGCGGGGATGAATTCCGCCACACAAATCGTAATTATGAAAAAATTAGACATGGAGTGTCTTAACGCTGAGTTCTATCTGCCTAGTTCTAGCTTTGTGCTGGTTACAACGAGAAGCCGATATATTATTTTTAATTAAAAGTGCATTGTGTCTCAATATAATGATGTAAAGGGAAAATATTAGGTTTAGCTCTCACGTAGTACTTGGAAATCCTTTTGATGATTGAATAATTCTTCAGAATTATTCTATAAATATCATATATATTTTTTTCATTGATTTGTTTCACACCAATACTACGGCTACCTAAAAGAATTTTTAATATTTTTTTATCTGATTTGATCAAATATTAGAAACTTAATATTTGATAAATTTTTCCTAAACTTTTATTTTTAATATTAATTTAAGCAAATATTAAAAATAATAATTCAGGAAAATACTTAATAATAAATTACTCAAATTAATTCAGTTAAATTTTAAAACTCACTGATAGATTTTATTTTCCCAGCATGTTCATTTACTGAGTGTTCAAATTGTAAAATCCACAATTTCAGTTGAAAATTAATTAATGTAATAATATGGATTGTATATAAAACATTTATATCAAAATGAATAGTAAAATATTGTATTATATTTAAATAACTAAGCGTCATCTCGGTTAAATAGCATATTGTATGCAATAAAATGATATAAAATAAGATTCCAGTCGCAGCACACCATGAATAAACATTGAATTTAATAAAATATTTGTAATCGTGGAAGTTAATTAGTTTGAAGGTTCTTTGGACATTCAAAACAAATTCCACATTGTCTATGGCATATTTGAAATTTAAGCATAAGCACATTAGAAAACCTACTGAGAAATAAATTGAATCAAATATCAATACAAAACCAAAAAATGAAACTGCACTCTCTAGGTCGCGAATGTACCAGTAAGAACGAATTTGTAGAAAAAAAATGATCGCAAAAACAGCTAGAATAGATGTGATATTCACAATAGGCCTATTGAAAGAGATAAAATTCTTATAAATACTATACTTGGGAAGTAAATATAACCATTGTATAAAATTGAAGGGTAAAAATATTCTTTGAATTTCAATATCTAAATAGTTATCGAACAACATTTCATTACTCTGAGATTTAATTTTAATATTTTTATATATTTTGTTACCACAATAACGCGGCTATATCGTCGAATAGTTAGAAGTTTAATATTATTTTCTATAGTAAAATTTCATGCATTTATTTATTAATTTAATGTATTAAATGGCTTTTGAATAAATATGTCATTATTAGATAAGAAATAAATAATGAAAATGTTACATGTAGAACTAGTCATTACAACTTATCATTACTAGGTAGATACGAAGGTAATAGAAAGTACATGGGGAATAGATAATAATAACTTTCATAAGTTAAACTTTTCACTAGTGCTGCACCATGGTTCCCTACCCAGATTTATAATAAAACAGTAAAAATATTTTGTCTGTACATTTAGTATTTTTGGCTGAAATGGATGGAGGGACACTTAAAATAATAATAGCAAGCAATTTTTTTTTTAATTTCTTGTCTGTCTTCTGTATACGCTAATCTTCAAAAGTACTGAACCGATTTATTTCAAACTTTCACCAATTGCTTTGTTTTAATTCAACTTAACACCTACAGTGTATTTCGTCGAAAAGTGTGTTTCGGTTTATCAAAAAAAATATCGGCATTTGAATAAATTCAAGGCATGAGTTTGCTTGCAAATATACGCAGTTCATATCTATACTCGTACTTATAATAATTCTACATTTGTTTGTCATAAATCTATATTTAAATTCCTAAGTATATTCTAAATGTGCCACTACCAAAAAGTTCTAACAAATAAAGCTTATTACACTGTTCAAGAATATTTAGAGAGAGAAGTATGTATGGAATTAATGTCTGTTGAATGTCATGCAGGACAGCTGCCAGATAATGTCATAATTAAATCATATCATTGACTTTGAAAAGAGCAATTGTTGAGTTTCTTGCCGACTCTTCTCAGCAGAACTGTTATCATAACCGGTGGTAGCTTTTCGTTTGTATGTTCACTCGACAATTCAAAAGTGCTTACATTAGTCTATTTGAATAAAGTATATTTTGAATTTGAATTTAAAATGGTCACTTTTGGTGCATATTCAATGTAAGGCATTTCCTCATGTGGTCTGCCGGCTCTAAGTGGTTGCATTTCCGTGATATGATTTTCGGAAGTCATAGTATTGTTGTGAATAAAAAAACTTTAAGAGAAATAGAAAAATGGTACCAATTCAAAGTAAACAGTTGCCACAAGTAAAACGAGTTGGTCTGCCCACTCTCAGTGGTTGCATTTCAGAGCTATTATAGTTTAAACATTATATATATTTTGTAAAGAAAGTCAAAAAAACATTTAAATCCTGCATAATGCGCGAGTTTTTCAAGTAGATGCGAGACGGTGTAGAATATGTCTATTTTTTGTTTATATATGAAATACGAGCTTTAATAACAAAAATTGTTCAATCTAATGAATATTATTCATAGACCTATTAAGCTCGAAGGGTCAGGAGCATCTGAGGTAGAACTCTAAAGGGAAAGCAAAACAAAATTAGTTATTTTTTAAATTAAGAGCACGGTTCCTTATTAAAAATCGGTAAGTCTGATGGATATTATTGATTGACTTATTAAAGTCAATGATCAGCAACATATTATAATGTGAAACTCTAATAGACCAGCTAAACTATAAGAATAACCGACAATAATAAATCGTTATTAAAAATCCGGCGACCTCTTAATCTAGTACGACTCGTGTAAAAATGCACAAGCAGACCACACAGCACTCATGCAAGCAGCAGAGCACAGTTATACAGCAACATCTTAAGAAGAGCTTCCATAAAAACTGTATTCAAGCCTAATAAGAAAGTGAGCCAATTCTTGAGATCAATGAAAAGTAATATTCTTTTACAATGTGCAGGTGTATACAAACTAGACTGTGACTGTAGCTTGTCATACATTGGTCAAACAAAGAGAAGCATCGGTATTGGGGTGAAGAAACACATCTCTGATATCAAAAATGGACATGTATCAAAGTCAGCTGTATGTGAACAAACTGTGGATAAATCCAGCCATTAAAAGTGTATCCCACTTAATTTCAACCAATCCGAAAAATTCATTACAAATTTATATTTGTAGTTCATTTCGTACACAAGTGATTGCATATGCCTGCAAAATTTAGTTTGTCAACTTTTATAAATTGTACTTCACGTTGTCCATACAATCCTGTACGGAAGCCTCGCTCGATCTTGATATAATACTGTATCCTGCGTGTAGCAGGGGAGACAAAGGGAGTCTAGTGTTAAAACAGCCCGCTCCCCGTTCCGCCACATTCGGCATTGCGTTTTGAGCGGCGGAACTCAACGCCGCTGTTTGTCTCGATACCAGAGCGAAGAAATGAAAATATTTGTTTATGTCAGTAGTCATTTAGTCTTTGCGTTATCTGTCAATTACTAAGCCACAAATGAGGTCTACAATATATAGATCATTGCTTTAAATATGATCAACTGAATTGAATACGATAATAATAAATTAATTTTTAACAAAAAGACAATCCGACTTCTAACAACGAACTAAGAAGTAATAAATTATTTTACAAAGATATTTGCCATTTGCATGATTTTCAAGTCGGTGCCAAGTAAAACAAACTGGCTTAGTAATTTGATATTGTAGTTAGGTCGTTGTAGCATTAGTTTGACACCGAGTCCGAGAATTATTAAATCTTTGTAAAATTATTTGGTTACTTTTTTGTTCGTTGTTAGAAGTCGGTTTTTCATTTTGTTAAAAGTTAATTTATTTTACTATTTTAAGTGATGGGTAGACCTAAAAAGGATGCTTTCCAAACGAGTAGTTGTTCTATGTAAAACTTCAATCTTAATTAGATATTATTTTTGTTCAAACAAACAGTTTGGCATATGAAATTTATGAAATTTTATTCACAATCAGCTCAGCTGCTTGGCTGTAATCACGTCACAGACAGATAGAGTTAATTTCGAATTAATATCTCATATTAGCATGGAAGTATGAATTATGTGTATATTTTATAATTTTGTTAATGTAATTTATAGAAACAAATGTACAGGTAATAAGAATTAATTAACATAACAATTAATCAAATTACAAGCAAAGTAAAGTAAAACAAGTATATTTACAATATTATATTTACAACCTAGTTTTTCTTTGCTATAAGCTAATTGAGATTGCCTTAAACTAATATAACCTTACTTTTTAAAACACGTTTTATTGATATATTATACAAAATGAAAATTGTATAATATGCAATGTGATAAACATGATTATATAAAAATTTATACACTTCATTTTAATAGAAAAAATATTTACAGAGTTTTTTGTAATTTTATGTATATGTATACATAATTCAAAAGTATACACGCAACACCAAGATCGATACAAACAATCCATTTAAAAAATAGAAATCATCAGAAAATATTAGAATCTCGATATATTCTTCTCTGCTTCTCTTTTATCATCTGACCTGATCATTCCATTGTTT
>DWGR01004009.1:0-11566 GCA_018247715.1 Heliconius burneyi | reverse complement strand
GACTGTCTGCTAAGTGGTCAAATTCAAATCTCCTTTTCTTCTTGCCAGAGCGGAAAATAAAGATAATTTATTGTCCAGAGCGCCAAAATGCGTCATGGTGTTCATAAAGAAGAAAAGTGCTACATATAATGTTAGGGGAAAGTCAATACGATTCATGTGATATATTTAAGTATAAAAGCTTATTGTGATACTAGTTATCTCCCGTAGCTTCATTCGCGTGGACTTTATGATCACCTTTACCATTCTACTTCCATTTACGACCCGTTTAGCAAAAGTGGTTCCAAACCGAACGACACGTCGGTCATAGTTAAAACATATCGTTTTCTCAATATAAATAATCAAAAACTATATTTTGCTAAATTTTGAAATTAATAATATTTCTCTCGAAGTAATTAACGCTTAACAAATAATAACTTGTTGAGATACGTTTTATTCGTTATCAAGATTCATTAGTACTTACAATTTCTTGTCAATATATGTACCTATGTCTAATATCTCAAATATAAACTTCTTGAAAACATTATATATTCTCTATTGAAACAGAACTTAACTCTACGTTTTCTAAAAAAGTATAGAATTCGTCTCTCTCGTTGAGCCTTCATTTAATGAAACATTCAAAGGGCAGCTCCACATTGTTCTCGGTTAAATAACATAATAATAGGATTTGGTATATCCTTATGCAAACATAGCTTCTTTTGAACATTGGCCATATAATTTGCTGAGTAAGAAGATTATGTAAAAACAAATACCATATAAATAAATAAAATACATAACTATGTTATTGTGTATACGTATTTAAGTGTGCTTAATTATGTCTCTATAAAGAGGCATAGCATTTAGCACACACACTTTAATTGTATACTTGTGAAAGAATAAGATTTTTTAATTTTATTTCAAAAGCTTCATATTTGATTTAAGTTATAATTGAAGAGTAAGCCATGACTTGATAATAAGGCTTACCATCTCAAAGATAGCTAGCTAATTAGACATTGAGTTTCACCACTCATCATTCATGCAAAAGTAATGAATGGAGTGTATTTACATTCCCTCTTTTCACTCAGCTATATGTTACGAGATATAAAAACGCGAAATTGAAAATACAAAATCTTTAATTATATTTTTGTGATATTAGTTATATCTTTGTTTACTTTCTTTCTATATTCTTATATTTATGCTTCACTTAGTACTAACCAAAAAAACATAAGTTGAGACCAAACGTGACGTCATGTAGTGTGATTGTACACGAGACTGGTTGTGGGTTCGATCCCCACTTATGGAATTAAAATATTTATTTATATAATATTAATTCCTTCGCTCTAGTGTTGAAGCAAGCGCAACGTTGAATTCGGTTACGCAATGCCTCTAAAATTCGGCGGGTAGTGTGGAACTGAGTGTCTTAACACTAATTTCCCTCTGCCTACCTTGCTATGTGTGGGATACGGTGAAGCTGGTTTATTTTTACTTAGTACAAACAGTACCTAAAACAAATTCGTTACCGAGGAGTTATTTGTATTTTGTTTGAGCATAGTGACCAAAATACTCGCAGTAGTGAGTTTCCATACCAACTGTGCAATTTCATTGTGACCGCAAATTAACTCAATTATCTCAAATCCAGGCAATTTGCGCGAGTTCACGTCAATTTTATTGAAAATGTGGGAAAACGCTTGAAATTTTGTTTCGATATTTAATATATATATATATATATATATATATATATTTTTATGGGACAAGGACAAGGCAAACGAGCGTTCGGGTCACCTGAAGGTGAGTGATCACTGCCGCCCACGACCCCGTGCAACACCAGAGGAGCTACAGGTGCGTTGCCGGCCTTTAAGGTGGAGATAGACGCGTTTTTTGAAGGTACCCATGTCATATCGACCTGGAAACAATGCCGCGGGTAGGCCATTCCACAATTCCGTGGCGCGTGGAAGAAAATTCCTACGAAACCACACAGTAGTGGGGCGCCACAAATCCAGGTGGATAGAGATATTTAAGCTTGTGACGTACTGTGCGGTTGGAAAATTCGGTGACAGGTAACAGGTCAAACAGTCCTTCAGAACCCTCCCCATGATAAATGCGATAGAGAACGTACAGCAAGGAGACGTCTCTACGCAAAGCCAAAGTGCCTTTCACACGTTTCTAACGGCTCTACGTTATATGCGATCAAATGAGTCAAGCTGATACTGGGGTGCACCAGCCCAGTAATAAGAACATCTCTGCTTAATGTCAGAAACTAGAACACATTAAGGTGTGGTATCGATAACCATGTGCAACGAAATACCGGGTAGGGTATTTCGTTGCACCCCACCCCATTTCTTTTTAGCATGGAGAGTTCCAAAGTCAAATCCAAAAATACCCCAAGAGATCCTCCACCCCCTCCCTTTGAAAATATGTCTAAATACGCTTCTAAATTGAGAAGAAGGCATGTTCACTAAGGTCGTGTACTTCGTGAATATGCCTGTATCTCAATTTCCATAATAATAATTAACAGATATGCATCTAGATATTTTATTTTGCTAGACAAAGCACATTTGGACATTTGCAAAGTAAATTTGGTTCCGCCATTCAGTATCCAATATTTCGGAAATTAGGCTAAATATAAAGAATGGAGAATATTGACAATAGATTCTCTCTGCCTATCTGGTATATATTGAATACGGCGTAAAATTTAAATTCGAACTATCGTTGCACAATCAACGTATTTAATTAATTTATATAAGGAATTGTGTATTTATAATTATTATTACTATAAATTATCATTAATTAATTAATCCGTTATTAATAATTAACTACTATAAAAATTATGTTTGAATATTATTTTATTAGAATAATTTAAGAACTTTAAAGAAAACCAGCCGAGGCAGAAATAACGTTTATAAATAACTTCTAAATACGCCAAACAATAGGTATTAAAATAACTGCTAAATTGACACCAACGACAAAAGTAATGGATTTTAAATAGGAAATAGGTAGAAGTATCAATCATTTTCTTAATTGTTCTTTAATTGTCTTTACTTTTATTCTATTTTTTATTATTTGTCTTTGTGTGTACAGCTATAATTTAAAAGTTGTTAAAAATACAGAATAAATATTTAAATGGAAGGCTTACTTTATTTGTTTATTTTCATCATAGATTTTCGTTTTATTATTTTGGTGCATTTAGAGAGAAAAACTAACTAATAGGGAGTAACTTTGAAGACAAAGATGTCTAAGCGGAGACTGAGTCAAAATGTTGTTATTATGGGTGCGATTACCGTTTATTTAACGTTTTCTATCTGTTAAATAAGCTACTAAGTTGAGTTCCGTAACTCAACACTCAAAACCTTCAAGTGAATATTAAATATTATTATATCTAGATCTTACTTTATCTAAAATTTTAACGAAATCGGCAAACCAACATAAAATATAAAATTTTCTAACAAACATAAAAGAATTGCCCCTTATACATATAAATAAATGCAATTGCTTCCATACTTTACAAAAGGAGGATCTGTGTCTAGATCGTGATTCCCAGTGCTCAGGCCACTCACGGGATTAAATGAGAGTATGTATCTATAAATATTCCACGATACATCCTGTATGTCTTGGGTTTACGATACCTAAAGGATTGGTTAAAGTAACACCTTGGCAATATAAAACCAATTTTTAAAATTGAAACAAAATCAAACTTTAAGTTTGTGAATTGTGGGGAGAATTATATTTTGATAAATAAATTCATATTTATTAAATAAATTAATAGAAAGAGACTAGTCGTGGCACACAAAGCGTGATTGTAAACGCGACTGGTTGTAGGCTCGATCCCTATTCGAAGAAATTAAATATTTATTTTTATATTTAAATTTATATTTTATTTCTGCCTTTTGGTGGCGGTGTTGAGTTCCACCATTGACCTTACCTACTAAGCTGCTGATGACCTAGCCTGCTATGCTGCTGCTAATCTAGCCTGATGTATGCGGGATACAGCGTGATACTGAAAATACTATAAAGAAAACAAATATTCAAACAACCATCACATTCATTGGCCTAGATAATTCCACTTCAAAAATACCAATCTGCAATCAGATTAAATTTCTGCTGAAAATATAACGAATTACCATGTACGAGTATCTCAATTCAATAAAAATATTGGAAGATTTGCGAGAATGTAGACGAGCATAAATCTTTAAAGCAATCGAAACTAAATTACTGGTGTTTACTTTTTCATAATGGGAAAAGGCTTTCCTTTGTCACGAAGTGTTGACTTAATTTATTCGTTTGGACATCGGATGTAAAGAGATTTCTGTCGTATTTTTATTGAAAGGAATGTTGAATTGATTTTGTGTAATGTATTATCTATACTATACATTACTTTTGATAGATTAAGTTTTTTGCAAATTTTATCTAAAACGTAAAAATGTTTATAGGCTTTTACAGACTAAAGAAAATGCATGACTCGCCAAGTTCAGTTCATCATGACCATTTGAATAATTAGAATATGTTAGCTACGAATATGTCCTCTTCTACGGTTTTCTAATTGTAATATTGTCAGCGTACACGTGTAAAAGAGAGTAGATGTAGGTGAAAAAAGACTATAAAAGCAATGAAATTGTGTCAATTGGAGGCAGTTGCTTGTAGGCAATGGTCTTTATTGGAAGGTAGGTCGTATAAAGTATTGTTTTAGTTGATATATATCACTTGTTACAATTACGAAGAACTTCTGCCCGAGTATATGTGCTTTTATTTTATTTTTTTAAATGTTAACTGCTTCCGATTTCTTACAATATAATGTATAATAATCACCTTTATCTTTATTTGATAGAAATTTTTATCTTATAAATAAAAAAAAATATTACAAAAATACTGAGTCAACATTAAAAATGGCACCCGCTATAATTAATTTTCATCAAGTCAGTTTATTCATGTTCCACTCTGTTCGCAATGGAAGCTACAAGTAACAACCATACGTCGACACCGACAACATAATAATTAGACACCCCCGCTCTGAATAGTACTACTATACATCATTAAACTCATTGACGATCCCTTAATGAACACCATTGTACTGCTCAGGCATATCGTACTTTGTGTTTTTTTATTAAAATTTAAAAAAACCCTACATTCTGTTAATTAAAACTCTTTTAAGTTACTCGTTCTTGTGATGTAATTTAGTGTTATGGTATGAATAAGAAATGTTAACATTTTATTTATGTCTGTTATTTAATAACAATAAAATTTTGTATAAATTTTGAATATTTGGCAAGTCCTGTCGCAGGGGCAAAAGCGTGTGACGCGACAGGTTTCGGATTCCATTCCGATTTAAAGAAATAGAATATTTAAATTAATAATATCTTGGTCTGGTATCGAGGCAAAGCGGGGCGTTGAGTTACGCAACACAATTACTCCAAAATTCAGCGGCAAGTGAGGAACGGAAATGTTTTATCATGCAATCTTATCCAATGGTCAATCAAGCTAAAATTAATGTGAAATATCCAGGTCTAAGATCTAATTTCTTACAATCTTTAACATTGTAACAAAACATAAAGGATGACATCTGCTTAACTTACGACTAAGCAATGATAACTTAGTAGCCAATAATTTTGTTTTGTTCAAACGTATCCCTATATAGCAGAAATAGATATTCCCCAAATGGAATTATGACATGTGTAGTTTTGTATTGACAATCATTATATTTTGCTACAATTATATTACCACTATCTCATATAATATAACACAAATTATAAATGGGATTATGTCCCTAAACAGAACAAAATATTAAATAGATCAAGCGTAGTATCAAATTAGACTAAATAGAATCTACTATGGGCTATGAGGCTATTGACAGAATAATTAAAAAGGTCTGCGTCTTTATGACCGAAATTTTCACATTCACGTATTTTTTTAACATTATACAACGAAATTTTATAAGTTTATACACGTAGGGAACGTTCCATATTCTATTAGTTCTTTCTTTAATAAAACGTCATTAAAATGATATGTTTGTAAGTAAAATCATTTTTGTGTTTATTTGATTATTTCACAAAAATATATAAAAATATTTGGATTTAGTCTTATATTATTTAAATAACGCTGTAAATGCTGTGAGTTTTAAGCAAATTCTATAGAAATACTAATAGATCATACGCAGTACGACGATTTTAGAAGAGACTGAAATTCATTATAATGTAAATGTGTAATTACATAATTTGGACATAGACATTATATTAAAATTTTTCAAGTTACATATACATAAATCTTGCTCGTGTCTTCTAAATACATTCTTTTTAAGCCTCACTCTCCTAAATTCAGCCAATTTTGATTTCCTGAGATATATCAAGTAAGAATTCCTTCAAGATTTCACTGTTTTTGGAAACTTTGTTGCCGTCTAGTTAAGTTCAATCCCAAGTACAGCAACTTACGTAACTAGGACCCTACAATTAACACACTATTTTTTGTCTTTAAGATATGTAATATAAAAATTATTTATTATGTATATAAAATATAAAGAAGAAGATATTTTTTGTTCCACTTGTGTCTCAAAAAAATTAAATCCTTATACTTTGTTGTTCGTTTTAGGTTTAAAGAACTTTAGTTTAGTTTAAAGTTTTTCTGTATGTATGTCTGTCCATCTGAAATTCCACTTATCTCAAGTTGATAAAATAAAAAGAGTTTATGCATCGTTTTTTGTTGCATTTTATATTAAATTAACTAAGACATAATCGAACACTATAGGGTATAGATTCACATGAACCTGCAATTATGAAATCAGCAAAAAATATAACTTTGAAAGATAGATCTAAAGACACTATGATTACAACAAATAAACTTAAAATTCAATTTTTCTCACACACCTTAGAAATGAAAATTCAACTTAAAACGTTTCGCGTATAATTTGTGTTCACCAACATCCGGCCAAACTTAGACAACTTGACTCGTTCGAGAAAGAAAGTTTGTGGTAAGTTCATGACACGTGAGTGGTAAAACCCTGCTTACACCCCCCCCCCCCCCCCCTGTCTGAGTGGATCGCATAAAATAATTTGTGTTTAACTAAGTTGCAGCTTCGCCCACAATATCTTACATTGCTTTATTATACCGAAGTATAAGACTAGTAAACGATATCGTCTTAAAACTTAATGGTGTTATATGTTACCAGCGGCCCACATGCGGCTTCGCCCGCTTAAATTTAGTGTCATTTCGTAACTATATTTTTACATAAATTGTAGCCTATATGTTATTATGATATATCAGCTATATTCTTGTGTAGTTTAATCCAAATCTGTCCAGTAGTATAACCGAGTATAAAGTAGAACAAGCATTAATTCTTACAAGCTTTCACATATATAATAATATTAAAATTCTACATTGTATGTAATATAATTTTTCGTTTATGTTTCCATTTCTTTGCTCTGGTGCTGAGGCAAAGCGCGGCGTTAAGTTCTGCCACTCAACACGCAATGCCTCCAGAATTCGGCAGAAAGTGAACGAATTGGCAACGGAGTGTGTTAACACTAGGTTCCCTCTGCCTACCCTGCTGTTTGCAGGATACAGCGTTAAGCTAATTTAGATTTTTTTATATAATAAATTACAATATTTTTCATTAATTCAAGTAAGAATAGTACAATTTTGGAGGACTAAATCTTTAGTTAAATTTTATTGGAAGTTTGTAAAAAAGAATCAAATGTCTTTGTTAATTCAGCGATATCCGGAAGCTGTACTCAGCGTATACGGGATTAGCGCCAAGCTCCCGGCGCATTTCCTCACTGTGTATGGTTATGACACTGCGCTCTGACAACTTATAACGCCTACTTTATATGTGTTATTATTGTATACGCTCTCGCTCATATTTATATTTTAGGGGTAAAATTTAGGGTAACACGTATATAATATAAAATATTGAGAACTGTAACGCGACGGTTGTAGGTTCGATCCCCACTCGAGGAAGTGAAATATTTATTTACGCTTTTACGCCATTTCGTCGCTCTGGTGTCGAGGCAAAGCGCGGCGTTGAATTCTGCCACTCAACACGCCATGCCTCCATAATTCAGGAGAAATTGGGGTATGGAGTACCTTAACACTTGGTTCACTCTGCCTACCCTGCTGTGTGCGGGATACAGCGTAAAGCTAATTTATTTATTTATTTTTTTAAAAATATATTAATTTCAGATGTGTAATTTCACCTCATTTTAGGTACAATTATCGCAGTTGGAGTTTTTGTGTTTTTGTTCTTGTATAAGCCATATAAGCTTATTAATAGAGAAAAATTAACGTGAATAAATATCCAGTTATTCTTTTAACTACCCGTTTTACTACGTTATAGCGTAGAAATAATCCTTCCTAGAAAATACAAACACAAAAATGAATATCTTAAATATAAGTTTATATAAAACAGAATACTCTGGTATAATAGTATAATACACTAAAGTTGCCTTCTATAAAGCGCTTTCTATATTCATAAAGCAAGACATGATGACGAAGATGTTGGATTTTCAACATTCCTTTTCTATTCTGTTCTTCATCCGTTAACTTGAGTGTTTGAATATATTTGCGTTATGAATGAATTTGCAGTTTTCTACCGTAACCCCGCCGTGCATGAGTTGAGAAAGATTTACATCTACAGTCATTTTAACTGTAAAGGAGAATTTCTCCTCCCAATTTCTCTATATTTTTTTACTGTCTCAAATCCTATGTTTAAATTTCCTTTAAGTATATAGATGTAGTTATTTATATTTGGAGTTATTTGAGCTGAAACCAAAATATATATTTTTATATAAATGTAAGTTACTTCACATGTACATATATATATATTTACTCATATTTCTTGGACCTTTAGCTAAATTTAATGATCAATGGATAGTTGTTTTAATGGAATAAATATTAAGTAAGCTTAGTACATAAGAAGGATTAATACATAATTATATATATAGATCCTGGACATACTGAATAATCTCATACAATTAAATGTAATTTCCTTCCCCATCGAAGCCAGCAAGTATATAACGTTCCACTTAAATAATTCACGCTCGTGTGCCGAAACTAGGTTCGACGTAATTTGTGCGCCCGAAGGTGACTTTTGTACGGAAATAATGACGCGAAATCTAATGTTACCTAAATTCGGCATTTTCCTTTGGGAGGTGGTCCCAGAGTTGCCGGCGGCGATTAGGGAGTGAGGCGAAAGTTCCGTAAAGTCGTACATGTTATGAATATTCCATTAATTAATAAGTCGATATTACCGTAACTTCAAAAATTTGCCCGGTAATTAATTTTATTGCTTTGATTTTGTACGTCTACGAAATTATTTTTACCAATTACAATTAATTTTGTTATATATAATAAGCACATACTCGTATTGTTGTACGATATCTCGAGCTAAATGTGAAGTTCCATTTTATAATGTCGTTCACATTCTACCTGAACCAGTTACTTCTTACTGAATTTAAAAACAATATGGTTACTTTTTATCTTTCACTGTTTGTATGACATAAGATAAGCTGTACATACATGTATTTTACTTGTATCTTACACACGTTTTTAGTAAAAAATAATGAGCTGAGCATCTTTGTCTTTCAATGTGGAATAACACTAAAAATGTAAATAAATATGTATTCTTATTTCAGTGTCAATATATAAAATTTGTACTATGTTATAACATTTCAACAAACAGAGACCTTAAACCTCGGTCTGATACCGGAAAGTGAGAACGCGATTATCGATATATTATTTAAATTACGCAAGCGCGAAGATTCCGTAATAAAAACAAACTCCGCTGAATCCCTGTTACCCTAGTAATAAAAAGAAGCAATTTTCGACCGCTTATATCTCTTGTTTGTTGAGAACGTGCTAGAACGTGTTTTTGCGAGGAAAGTTTTTGTATAGAATCTGATGAAACAAATCTCATTTCACCGCAATATTATTTCGCAACTTGTTTTCGTTGACCGCTTAATTTTGCTTACAAATAAGTTAGGGAAATTTTTATCATATTTTATCGTTATGGCGAAGTGCTGAATTGTTTGTTTTATCTATATTTCTGTTAAATATTATTGTTAATTGGATTATTTAGTGAAAAGCAATATGTTGAAACAATATTGCTTAACAATTTTATAATGTTTTACTCGTGTTACTAAAAATTAAGGAATGGATTAAGTTTTTGAGTATTTGAATGAACATCAATGAATCTCAAAAATTTAGAGAAAGTGGGGAATCGAGGGATTTAACACTGGGTAGGAGACCTCGGTTGGCCTTTGAAAACACAGTATCAAAGATACTGGAGGAAAGTTGAAAAAAAGTGTCGAGGACACGTGGACGAGGTGAAAGAGGTATGTAGAGACCGTAGTGTTTGGCGCTCCGTTCTCTCTGACTAACCTGCTAGGGATAAGGCGTGAAGCTATTTATTTATGTATGATATATAAAGCTCATGTGAATATAGACAATAAGTTATATATTAGTAGTAGTCAGTACATGCAACAGACAATAACATATTATGCTAGAAAAATCAATCAATCAATGTGTCATAAAATACGAGTGGAATAATACGAAACACTTTTTCATTTCATTCAAATGTTTCGATTACAACAATTTATCTTGTTTCTTTGTAGTGTTATAGGAAATAATGTACATATGGACGCCTGGTCTTCATGTAAGGCTTTTTTAGGGTTCCGTACTTTAAAAGAAAAAAAACTGAACTTGTATAGGATTTGTTGTCCGTTTGTCTGTATATCTGTCTGTCCTTCAAAATATTAAAAATAACGTGGAGGTGTTGGACTAAATTTAAAATCAAATATCCAGGTCCCTTGGCACACAAAAAAATAAAGTTTCAAAGTCAACGCAAAAAAAAATTGTATTGTGACTTGACTCGTAAGCAGCAAAATTTACAAATTGTGAAATTTTGCAAGACAGGAGAACTTTTAATGCAAAGAAATAGAAATATATCTATTTCTTTCAATCATAGAAAATACAACCAGTACAGACTTATATTTGTAGTTCACTTCATTCAAAATAAATGCAAACGCCCACAAACTTAAGATTGTCAACTTTTATAAAACACATTCTTTTCGACCTACAATTATTAAATCGGGTAAAGGAAACAGAAGAAAAAAACAGAAAAAAGACCTGTTACATACGAGTATTATAACATGTATATATCTGTGTATATCATGAGAAAGATACTTTAATATTTTGATAGAAGAGAAATTAGATTAATGTTAAATCTTAACGCTACGCTTTTTAAATTGAAAATTTTTCTTGTAATTGATTTGTTATATAACCAATATAAAATTTAATATCTTCCCTTCACAATTTTAACGTTAATTTAAGGCACTTGCCGTTTCAATAAGGTATAATTGCCCTCCTAACATTTAATAAGCGCGACTAAAAAGAGTTTAATAAAAATATATTTTATTAATCATATTCTATCTTTAATTTTTTTTAATTAAATTATTACGAACTTATCAAATTAGAGAGAGGAAAGACGTGATGTAGGAGCACAAGCGAGTGAATGTAAATGCGACAGATTTTGGATTCAATTCCCGCATACATAAAATTTTAATACTTTCATTATTTCGCTCTGGGAGGAAAAGAGCGACATTGAGTTATG
>DWGR01004008.1:0-11566 GCA_018247715.1 Heliconius burneyi | reverse complement strand
ATAGGACACCTTTATTTTTAAGTAGGTTAAAGATAAACATTTTATCTAACAACAAGTTCTAAAAACATTGTTTCATCTTTGTCAGGTAAATTCTTAGATTTTCTCACAATATAGTGGTATAAGCCAAAGCCCTTTGGCTCGAGGCCTAGTTAACCTTAAAAGCCTTACATTGTTCTCGCTGAGCTCTTATAAAATATGTAAAATTACTTACAGGTATCATTTTTTATATTATTTTAAATAAAAAATATGAGTGATTAGTCATTATAGCACAGGGGCACAAGCACTTTTACTCGTATTGGTAAATGTTGTAATCCATTATAATTTTTCAAGAGAAATGTTTTAGCTTTAAGAATTAATATTGTTACGATCTCCAAATCGATCGGACGTAGTGAATAGTTTTAATTTAAATTAGTATTTTATTTTTAAAAAAGTGAATTTTCAATTAGAAAGTTTAACTACGTTTACTACGTGTACTACCACCACATTTACAGCCACACACTTAATTTTCCATATTAAATCCTATATCCATATTTCCTCAAGGTACGCATAAACGCGGTATAAATCTCTTACTCTCACAAGTTCACTTGCTTGTAATTTCACAAGTGGTGGTTTAAAGCAATAGCTGACTAAAGAACCTAACACTTATAAGAATAAACTCGTCCAGGCAATACGAATTGCTATATGTAAAATTTAAGCAGATTTTCCTATTATTAGAATTTAAACTTTACATTAACAGAACTAAGGTTATTTTTACAATGATAATGATGGTAAAGAGGAACATGTGAGATCACATTCAGCATTTCTAAAATCTGTCTAGTTGCAAAGAAATAATTTTCATCGCTAACAATGTTATGCGATACTTTAACAACGAAGCTAACTCTCTCTATTGTAGTTTGTTGGAGTGCTCTCTTTATTTGTTATACCTTTGTTTTCTTTAAAGTTAAAAGGTAAAATGTACAAAATTAAAATATGGGATGGACATAGTGTAAAATAAACAGTAGCTTTACTTTAGTTCTAAATAAATAATCAAGATTATATTGAGACCAGTCATGACGCAGGGGCCCAAGTGTGCAACTGTAAGTGTATTGATTGTGGGTTTGATTCCCACTAGAGGTAGTTAAATATTTAGGTGATTTTAGAGGTAAGTCTACCTTTGCCAACTATGTAACAATTTTATGGTATTGATGTCAATTACAAATCCAATAAAGAGTATATCTTCGTTTATTTTCTTTGGTAACAAGGTATAGCGCGGCGTTGACTTCCGCCAATAAACACGTTTATTCGGCGTAATGTTGTTCGGAACGCAAGTGTTTTCATGTAACCGGGGTATCGTAATATTAGATTCCCTCGTTCTGGGAGAAGCCTCCTCGCTATGTGCGGGACATATCGTAAAGATAAAAAATAGAGTGTACTCGTATTATTAAATACTTTACTGTTTACTATATAATTGCTAATAAGTCCACTTCATGTAGTAGGTACGTATAGTATTAAATTGACGAGATATTTAATAAGCCAGTCGCGGCGCAGAAGCACAAGGTGTGACTATAAAACCGACTGGATGTGGGTTTGATACCTACTCGAGGAGACTAAATATTTATACAAATTTATATGTCCATTTCTTCGCTCTGGTGTTTCCACTCAACACGCAATGCCTCCGAAATTCGGCAGAAAGTGCGGAACGGAGTGTCTTAACACTAGGTTCATTCTGTCTACCCTGCTGCGTGCAGGATACAGTGTGAAGCTAAAAAAAATTTATAGTAATTGATAGCGATCTCTTACAATCGATATGACCATCCCAAAATAAAATACTTTACTTGTATTAAAAAAAGCTTCACGCCTTTTCCTGTATAACAAAATTGTCAGAGGCAAACTAATATTAACATACTCGTTCCCAATTTTCTTCCTTTAATTTCTATGAATGGCAGTACTGAACGCCGCACTGTCTCAATGAGAATCAAACCGCTGCTACGCTACTACAGCCTCAAATTCTTTATTACATGAAAATATTTTAAAATTAACATATTTATCATCAGCATTTTCCTAAGACTTGAATGTCAAACATTCTAACACAATAGCCGTACCCATTATTAACACAGAAATACAAACAAAAATAGAAACTATTCTGCGCCATACAAACCTAACTGAGCGTGACTACAATACAAGATAGAAAAACTATAGCCACTATAGATTTTCTCGTTTGGAAAAGTTTAAACAAAAGGTGAAAACAAATGCGCTGGATCGCCGATACAGTATCAAGCTAACGTTTTATATGACAGGTACCAGGTCACCAGGTGCTATGTGGGCGTTAAGTGCGATTGGAAATTTATATACTGAAAATAGCCTATTTGTATTTAATAGTATATTTAAAAAAACAGTTTTTGTTTGGTTAAACAACCTAATCTAGGGAATCACTGATTCAAATTGCTAGATTGTTAGAATTAAATTCAAATTCAAATATTTTTATTCAAAATAAGATATTACATGCTTTATTTTTTAAACGTCAAGTAATTTACCACCAGTTCACTAAAGCCTTAACTGAGAAGAACAGCAGAACATAATATAAATAATAGCAGAAGTTTTATTCAAAATAAGAGAAGAGGAAGGAAAGAGAGAGAGAGAATATAAATTTTATAATATGTGACAATTATACCTTTAAACTAAAATTATGTATATACAATTTATGTACGGATGAGTCCGCGTTTAGTTTGCTATACGATATTTACAAAGTAATGAGAACAAGGTAAGGTAAACATATTAAGAAAAGATAATTTATAGATATTGATAGAGCTTTATATAGAACATTAAGTGAAACAAATATCTATGGATTTACTTAATAATAGTAATTATTTAAATATATCGATTTCACAGATAATAAAATGATTTTAGAAGAATAATAATCCCCATCATAGCAAGCCCGTTTTATAAATTCGGAGTTATATTCATGTACATAAGGGAAATCTAACATAATCTGTATCCTCTCAATGACACATAAATACCAAGATATTATTACTATCTGTTACTTTTTATCCCATTCCTATCAAGAAGTTAAAACTGAATCTATGCTAAAATAATAAAGCTTTTAATAAAATAAGAAGCGGCTTTGAGTTCTGCCACTCAACACGCAATGCCTCCAGAATACAGGAGAAAGTGGGGAACGGAGTGTCTTAACACTAGGTTCCCTCTGCCTGCCCAGCTGTGTGATTTTGTAATTTTTAATTTTTTTATAAAATAACTGTATCTTCTTATACCTCTACAAACAACTTTGCTTACCTTTGGTCTAATTAATGCATTTGAAAATTTTCAGTAACGTTTACTGAGGGTTTCCAAAGAGATTCCTCTTGGGTAACTAAAACAAGCTGAGGGACCTCGGCGAACTAATTAAAACGTTATTTTATATTTCACATAATATTTGACTATTTCCTGAAAGCAATATTATAAAGTCCTGTAATAATATTAAAACTTACACGTGATTTCCCTCAAGGAAACTTTGTGAAGTTCGTAATTTCATAATAATTATTCAACACGCCGTTGTGGTACAGCTGGGATGTGTCTAAGTGATGGGTTTGGGCTCAAGTTCCACGTCTATACTATTGTAAATATACTGAAAAATTTATTTGTTTTAGTTTAAGCGCTGTAATCTCGGAAACTATTAGTTGGATTTTAATAAAAACATATGATACCACATTTATAAGATCCCATGTCACACTATGTTACATTTATTTTTTTATAATTGTTCTGTTAAAATATATTTCTGCTCCCAATATGTAATATCATAAAAATATGGAGAAAAATAGTTAACGTAGTGTCTTAACTCTAGGCTTTCTTTCTTTAGGCGGAGCTGAATTTTTCTGAAATGAGAGAAGTTTGGAAAGGAAAATGGAGTGACTGGTTGGCTTATTACTCCGTAAAAAAACATAAGATTTGTTTGTTGTGAAAATTACGGGGAGTACTTATGTACGTGAGCGTAAAATATAATGAAATCAATGAGGCCAGTTGTGGCACAGGCGAACAAACTTGCGACTGTAAACGCAATAAGTCGTGGGTTCTATTCTAACACGCAATACCTCCAGAATTTGACATAAAGTGAGGAACGTATCTCGAGGAGAACGGGGCTTCTTAGCACTAAGTTCCCAGACTCTGCTTACTCTGTTGTATGTGAAACACAGCTTGAAGCAAACAAAATGTATTGGCCGTTTCGGTGCGGCGGCAGACTGGCTGGCGTAAAACATGAAGTTAATAAAATAATAATTATTCCCTCCAGTTGAAATAAAACTAAAATCATCATGCTTACAAACACTTTGTCACTGTACCATTATATTTATTAACCAACGAATACAAATTTAAAAGGTGTTGACGTAGGAATCGAATCATCACTATTTCCAAATGAATCACAATGGCACCCTTTGGCAACCTTTTCACAAGTAATAAATTAAAAACACATTACGCGATATAACATTCTATCTATAAACACATACCATGCGTGCAACTCCCCGAGTAACTTCGGTCGAACACTTTATTTGGGTACGCCTCATAAGAGATTACAATCTGATTGCTTTGTTGTGACTTCATGAATAATTTACCGGCTGTAATAAGTTACACATAAATTTATATAATGATAATATTAATAATTATTAATAATATATGTAAATATTGTTTGTACTTCATAATAAATTAGCAGGCCTGCGCGGCTTCGCCCGCTTGAACTTGATATGATAAGAAACTTTGCTAATTATAGATATTATTATAGTTATCTAAGCTGTTATGAAGTATCTGTTTTTATTTTCTAGTTACACGGTACACACGATAAATGTATTTTTTCCAGAACAAATCTCGATCCTGCCAAAATTCTGAGATAATCATTTTATCCTATATTTTGCTTTATAGCCCCGTCTACCTTTCAGTAAAATATTCACCAATATCAGTCCAGCTATTCCGATCCTTAATTTGGACAAACAGATAGAGAGAAAAAAATTGCCTGTTTGTGTTGCTGTATCGTGTAAACATCTACATATATACGCACTTGAAAAAAACGTGGAAAACGGAGAACTTAATACAAGACTCCCTTTACTTACCGTGTTGCGTGCGGGATACAGCGTGTAAAAAGTTAGTTATTATACACTTCAATTTTATTTCCTTTAAATTTATTAAAATGCATAGATTTTTTAGTCATAGAGAACGTGGTATGGTTTCTGCATACCTGGTTCGTCTCGTCCGATGTCATCATACATACGCTTTACGTGAACTTCCTCTAGTTTCGTGGGTGCTGCGTTTTCGAAGGTCAACTAAGGTCTCCCTGCATCTCTTACAGCTCATTTTTTCTTCAAAACTCCTTTGTGTTCGACGTGCCCAAGCCACCTGAGCAAATTATTTTACATTTTCTCCGTGATATTTCTTGCTAGTACCGTTCAACGTATACTGACTCCACATACAATAAAATTACATACGTATAATTTTCCACCGAATTCTTGATGCATTGCGCGTTAAGTGGCAGAGGTTAACGCCGTACTTTCCGTTGTTACCAGAGTGAGGGAAAAATTTTTTAAATATTTCCTTCCCCGAGTAAGAATCGATCTCACAAGCGTCGTATTTTCATAATAATTATTAGTCACATGAGTATTTAACTATGTACGTGCTATGTGCTATTCTACTTTTCATAAGCTTATCTTTTATGTAAATCATATAGGCTTATTACTTTGGTACAACGAATATTTCTAGGAAAACATAAGATCTTTGGAACCTTCGTGCTGACTTTAGAATTTTCATTTCAAATATGATATTATGATGGTTCAAGATATTTTTTTGCTTTTCCTTTTTTTTACTAAGTATATTTTTAATATATAAATAAATAACTAAGAAAAATAAATTATATACTTTGCATGTAACGGGGTTAGTGTCTAACCACTTCGTTATTCTGTCTCATTTGTGACTGTAGCCCGCTGAATGACGGAACTTAACGCCGCCATCTTAAAGATAAAGAAAAAAAAATAATTCATTACAATCAGATTATTTTCCACCGCGCTACGACAGCCTCTATCTAAATCTAATTGATCAATGACTACAAATCAGCCTGTTTCAGTCTTGATTTAAACAAACGATAAACATTAGAAAACGTATTTACAATATTACGTATCGGGACTCGAACCCGCGCATCTAGACAAGCGCCCAGCCGTTCTTGGATGGTATGTTTAAATAAATATTCTATGCTATGCTTAAATAATTATAGTTTTCCAAGATGTTCTTAGTGAAAAAAAAAGATGGAGAGTACTAATTTAATTGTACAGACCAAACCTCAATGTCAAGATATTTTGTAATCCTCTTACATTGTTGAGTCGGAACTCAACGCCGCGTGAAAATAAAAAAAAATCATTCGAACGAGAAATGAACCATGATTATTTTATAACAAAAAGAAAATTAAAAATAAACTGTCATAAGATTATTTTAAATAATATCAAAATTACCCAATTATCCCAAAAGTTTCAATTTAAAAAGAAAATTCATTCGAAACACTGTAATCGTGTTAATAGCATTTCTTTTTATAATAAAAGACAGGAAAGATTTTCGAATCGTATTTTCGTCTATTTCTCCGGAAGATAGTTATTTTACCCCTTATAAACTTTGCTTTGGCATTCTAACATACGCCTTATTGAAAGCACAATAGGTTTAATTTCCAATAGCAATGAATAAGTCACTTTAAATTTTGTATGGCATTGAGAACTGCTCGGATGGGTTTATTCACATAGGCACGGGCGTCTTTACCAATTCAGTTACAGATTCCTTTGTAGTGACTGTGGAGAAAATTATTTAAAGCTTATACCTTTATATCGTTTGTATTAAGAAACTAATTGTAGATAGCACCAGTAGTTCCTCTGGTGTTACGCGGTGTCGTGGGCGGCGGTGATCACTTACTATCAGGTGACCCGTACGCTCGTTTGCCATGCTTTTTCCATAAAAAAAATAATAAAAAGATAAAAATTTATGTTATTTTCAATAAATGTTTTCCTGAAGTTTTTATTTTATTTAATCGTCCGTGACAAGACTTCTACTGGATTGATTATTAAGTGAATTGATAGAAATTACAGATCATTTTTGAGAATACTCAGAAAGCAAGCTATACAAATATGTAAGCTATTTTAAGCGAATTGAAGTTCTTTAATTTAGAAATATATATTTTTAAATATATTGTTTGGAAAACCTCTCTTTATCTGAGCTCCAAAAAGCGTACGCTGACATTTTTTCATCACTTAATATATAATTTTAATAAATCTACCACTTGCTTTTATATTCAAGAAATTTAATTTTATGGAGTTACAAGTTCAAATTTATTGATATTTTTTTTCAATAAATACACAATTATCTAAAAATGTAAAATAATCGAAAATTATTGGAAAAGAAAGGAAATTATTTCTGTTCATTTACTCAGTATGATATAGGACTACAGGATACTTACTATACATATACAAGAAAGGAAAAAATATGAAAAATTAACAAATTTCTTAATTATCAAAATAATTTTACTTTACTTTTGAGGCCAATCCTGGCAGTAACGTGCAACTGTGAACGCGACAGGTTGTGAGTCCGATTCCATTCGAGGGAATAAAATTTTTATTATTTTCGATCTCTCGCTCTGGTAACGAGGCAAAGTGCAGCATTGAGTTCTGCTACTTAACAAGCAATGAGCAATCCTTAATTCGGCAGAATGTAGGGAGCAGAGTGTCTTAACACAAGGTTCCTAGGTTCCCCCTGCCTACCCTGCTATGTGTGGGATACAGGTGAAGCTAAAAAACTATACCTTAAGAATAACGACGAACGTTAGTTTAGCTATAATATAAACTAAAACATTTAATTTAATGTATTACAGTATTTCTGTATAATAAAAGTAAATTATCGTAATACAATGTTAATAAATAAATAAATATGTATCGCAATCGCGGTCTGTGCGTTGATGCGTGTACCGACCACGGATAACGATTAACAAAATAATATTTTTTAATATTATGTTTCTCTGTTAAATTTGAGAGCTTATTCTAATTGTCGTAGCCTGCTGGCACAGTGTTATTGTGAACACGATGTTTGTGGGTTCAGTTCCTATTTGGGGAAAATAAATATATATTTGTATTTCCATTTGCTCGGTCTGGCAACAAGACATAGCTCGGCGTTGGGTTTCACCTTTTAATACGCAATACCACGAGAATTTGGTGGAAACTATAAAATAAAAATGTTTAAATGAGAATGTCGTAACGAAGAATCCTGGGAACCTAGTTCCCAGGATTCTTCTGTCTTCCCTATTACGTGTGGAACACAGTGTGAAGTCAAAAATAAACCAATAGTAGATAAAAGTACTGTTTAATGATTGTGTGTTTCTTGGTCCATTATTTTTTTAGTTAAATGTGCTGAACAAAAAAATAGATATACAGAGTTGAGAGTTAAAATATTGTTTTCTATTCTTTTTATTCTTTAAAGACTTCTTGTTTTAGGCCAGTCGTGGCGCAGGGTCATAAGCACTGTAGGTTCGATTCTTACTCGTGGAAATTAAATATATAATATTTTATTTATATCTGGGGAAATTGTAAGGCAAAGCATATTGAGTTCTGAATATATATTGTTCCTAATAAGTTTTTATTGTTCCCAGTTTCCCGCAAATAGCAGAATAAACAGAGAGAACTTAATCAAACCACGTAGCAAGACACTCTAATCAACAATTTTATTAAATTTTGTGGCGGAGCTTAACGCTGAACTTAGTCTTGCTACAACGAGACAATGACAATAATTCATTCCACCTACTGGCAAGAGTCTACAAAAGTAGTGTTTAGAGTCTGTCGCTGTCCACTGTTTAACTAATACTATTCAAATATAATTTGATCACTTGTAAATTTTAATGCAATTTGGTACGAAACAGCAAACACTTCACACAATGAAAGTACAATTCAAGAAAAAAAGAGACATCACACAAACAAATGTAAATAAAATTAACGTTTACACAAGAACATGCCTATTATTCGTCAATTCCATTAATATAATATCAAAATTCGGCACTTTCACAGAAGATACCTTTGAAAAAATACGAAAAAAAGCTCGATTTCGTAAGAGCTTATTATTTCGCCCCATCGCACTGAGTGGAGTGATCTTTCATTAGTATTATTGGTTCGCCCTTCAATACTTATATTTTTGTTTTTCTAGGTGTTGGGTTCCGCGACTCCTCGTCGGCCTCGCTAATGGAATTGAACGTTACTGTCATATCATAGTCTCTTTTTGTAAATGGATAAAATAAACTGACAAATATGCAGAGTGGTTCAAAATAATTCATCCAAATTATAGAAGATTTGATTCGGGAACATACGAGTATAAGGGACACCAGAATAACTACAAAGGCACATTCGTGTTGGAATACAAGATACAAGACGAAAGCAGACGAAATCGCAAATAGAACATTTTGCTTATGCAAAACCAACGCTAGCAAAGCAAACAGGTATCTAACAGACGCGATGGTTGCATATACAAGATCCACTATTTAAATACTTATTTGTCTTATTTAGATACGATCTGGAGTTGCTTTTTTCATTCATAGATTATAAATTATGAATGAAAAACTAGCATCTCAAGATTGTTCTTAGAGTTGAGAGTGGTTTATAAATACGGATCTCAATGTACAATAAAGGAAAGGCAGTGGTAATGTCCAGATTGTTAAATAAAACTTATAGAATCTAAATTTTATTTAAACAATTATAATGAAAGAGACTAATGTAACATATGTATACTCATCATTAAGTTTTAATATATAGGTATATATTGTCAACATGTCAAGAGAAAAGTATAAGATAGTACTTAATAACCACAATTTATTGTTCCATTTTCACATTTTACACGATTCGTACACTTTACACCGCAGCAGCACTTTACTCTTATGCACGCATAGTTTCAGCACTGACACTGATTTTAAATACTTAAACACCGACTTAGATTTACAACTTCCGGGAGGCAGACTAACGACGTACTGTCTCAATCCATCAAAAACGTCACTTTTTATAGCCGTTCCCTCACCTTTTATGAATAATTATGTTGGTATTATTATTATATGTTCTTTAAAATACCGTCATACTGACAATTGTCTTACAGTTCGGCCGGCCTGCACCGAAACACGACCTCGTGTTTCCAAAAAAAAACCTTATTCCTCTTACTGGTTGTATTATTTCAAAATTTCAATGATTATCAGCAACTAACTATTCCTATTTATCAATTTCTTCATCAGCTTTTTTTTTTCTATCTAAATATCAAAAATAAGTTTCATTTTTCAGTCGGTATTTTGTACCGTGTTGAATTTACTTAAAACATAAATGACAACATCAGTGTTCCGTTTCTCATTTTATCCGGATTAAAACTTAAAGCATCCGAGTGGCTCGTATTACTAGCCATACTACTCAATTTAAAATTGACATTACATTATTGAGGCTGACGCTACCAGCGATAAACTCGAAAAAATAAGATCACGTTTTCAAAAGTTGCCCGTGATAAATACAATATGTCACTATTTTAACCTTTAGACCAGTGAATAAAATCTAAAACGCTGTAACGCAGAAACTACCAGTTTAGTTAGTTAGTTTAGTTAGTAGTTTAGTTTAAATCATAGTTGCTTATCCCATATTATTAGTGACGTTTGATGACTAAAAGCTCGACATTCACCTTAATCAAACTGCTGAAGTAACATAGCACATCTATGTGTGCTGTTCATTTACTATCCTTTAAATATACTATCCTTTTTATCAATTAAGTAAATATTTTAGGAATAATACTTTCTTATATAAATCGCCTAAAAATTTCACTTAGTAAAATGAATTTGATATGCTAGCTCACCACCAACTCTTTAATTAACAGCAACGCAATGTTACTTTAAGTTTTAGTCTTTATTTAAAACATTAGTATTATTTGTTTACTTTGAAACACATCACAACTTTCAACTTTAATAATTAACTATATTTTAAAAACTCTAGTTATTTCTTTTTGTCTTGAATAAGCTATTTGTCTTAAATAGCTATATATTAGAATAAGTTTACCACTACTATCGTTAAATTCATTTAAGCTGAGTATACTTGTGTTTGTTTTTAATATTTATTAATTGAAATCGGCATAGAAAATTATTATAAATTACTAGTTTTGTCTTAGTAATCCTATTAGAGAATATATCTAAAGAACTTAATCTTAATAAAACAAAATATTCTGCAAGCAATATATCGTTGTAATTTGGCTCATTTATATGCTAATTACATCTACTATTGCTATACTACTAAACGTTGTTTGATGCTTTATCTTTATAAGATCCCTTTTTTATTTTTTACTAAATCATAATACTATAAATTATAATTTTGTTTTGTTATCATTTTAAGTGTCGTGAGTCTAAAACATTATATATATTGGTTCCGTATCAGCATGACCTAATTAAATATGCATTAGACACTACAAGCACCTCCGTTATTGCTGAAACGCCATCAATAATACTTTGAATATCATAATTAGCTAACCGTCGAGTTACCAAAAGCTATGGAAGACTCGGTTATACCTTTATTTCACTTAA